>LBNU01008411.1:0-32732 GCA_014162995.1 Artemisia annua | reverse complement strand
TCTACGTTTCTCCGTACCGCAAAAGAAACGCGGTTTTGAACCTCCTAATCACTTCATGATCCCATTTGTATTCCGGGCCTAGGACCAAACATCCCGAATACTTGATCCGGTTATCATCTTGGTTAACATTACTAACTTCGAACGTTGGGATATTATCAACATCTAAGTTTTCAACATCTTTGAACTTCTCAAACTTATAGGGCATCATGTACTTAACATATCCGGTCCCATTTGAAAATGTAGCAATGCCTTCATCTTTATCGTAAATCATATTGGACACATCGATGAAGGGTTTTCCCAAAACTATCTCACCTAAATGTGGATCTATAATCCCCCTTACGTCTTCTAGAATCATAAAATCACATTGATACACGAAATTCCCAACAAAGACGTGTAAACCTTTGGCCCTTCCTACAAAATTGCATAAACGGTTTGGGTTATAGGGGTCTTGTCGAGGTTTTAATTTGTCGCTCATGATCCAATTGTAGTATAGCCTAGACATGATATTTACTGGGGCCTTTAAATCGACATAGGTATGTTCCCTAAACATGTCACCAATATGTTTATTCCATAGTTGATGCGTGGTTTTGTGACCATACAACTTCAAATGACGGGCAAACAACGTTTTCTGCAAAATCATTAAAAAAAAGAAAAAAAGAAAAAAAAAAGACCATAAATAACATTTATTCTGAATAACATTCATCATAAAAATAAAATGTGTAAATCCCATGGGATTCTGTGACAAATCCCAGATTGAGAGTGAATCCCATGGGATTGACACAATAGCAACACTATCCTTTTTTGGCAAGAAAGTTAGTACTTACAAGAAGTTCACATGTATCTTCATACTTTTCCTTGTACTGTAACACCTGGTATTTTTCCTAAAACCTAATCCTAGCCAAACTTCTATTTTTAGAGCCTGAAATGTTTTAAAACTTTAATGCATGTTAAATTGGATTTGAGGAGCGTGAGATATATTAGGAACGAGAATTTATTCGTAGACTTACTCAGCACAACCTAGAAAAACTCGAATTTGTTTCATTTGCCAAATTATTTGATTTATTTTGAGTTTGAGAAAAACTCTGAAGTTTATGCTTGATTTTATTGGAAAAACTATTTCGTGAACGATGGCGCAAGTTTCGTAATTTTTCGAGTCCGTTTGCTATGTCATTCGAGTCCTGAACCGTTTTTATGAAAAGTTTAATCTATTGGCGAGACTAGTCCCCGGAGTTTATTTATAATTATCACCCTACACTTTAATAAATTATAAACCCACCTTATACTTCCACCTATAAATACCCCCACTAAATTCATCACCTCATTTTATTTATTTCAAAAACACANATTTGCCAAATTATTTGATTTATTTTGAGTTTGAGAAAAACTCTGAAGTTTATGCTTGATTTTATTGGAAAAACTATTTCGTGAACGATGGCGCAAGTTTCGTAATTTTTCGAGTCCGTTTGCTATGTCATTCGAGTCCCAAACCATTTTTTTATAAAAAGTTTAATCTATTGGCGAGACTAGTCCCCGGAGTTAATTTATAATTATCACCCTACACTTTAATAAATTATAAACCCACCTTATACCTCACCCTATAAATACCCCTACTAAATTCATCACCTCATTTTATTTATTTCAAAAACACACACACACCTTCACTCTCTCTCCTCTCTTTCTCTCACTACACGCCGGCCAAACCCCCAAACCCACCGCCGATTACTATTCCGGCCACCGGAGAAAATTCCGGCCAAACCCACTTACACCACCTACCCACTTTGATAGATCGGGACACCCCCGACTCATCCCCGCAACCCGTTTCACCCCAAACCGCCGTACGCGCCCTAGATCTAACAAAGAAGGTTTCGACTTTTGTGTTTTCCGGCCATCTCCTATTTTCCGGCGAAGCTCGTGGTAACCGAGCCTTCCTCCACCCATATCTCATATGTTTTTGTCATAAAAACCTAAAATAAACAAAACACTAATTTCTTTTTTTATATAAATCCGATTTATTTATGTTTTTATTAATTAAAATGTGTTTTTAATAAAGTTTTATTAATAAAACTCGTGTGGATTGTCTTCGTTGGTCCGTTGAGTCGCGAGTTGGGTCGACTCACCGAGTCAACTCGGTTGACTCGGTGAGGTTTTGAATCTATTTGAGTTTGGTACGAGTTTGGTAGGCGAGGGATTGATGTTTTGGTTGTTTGGAGCTTGTCTTGGTCGTGTTGGGCTCGTCCCGTGTGTCGGCAGCCATAAGCCACCACCACCGAGACATGGTGGTGGTGGTGGGTGGTTGTTTTTGGTTGTGGTTAATATTGTTGGTAACTTGGGTTAATGGTAATTAGATTTGGATGAGTTTTGGTGAAGCCGAAGGGTTATGCGAATTGTATTTGGTTGTGTAATAGGTTAGCCGACGGGTTTAGGAATAGATTTGGTATATTTTGGTTGAGGCGAGAACATGGGATTTTGTATTGTTTTCGGGATACGGTTTAGTCTCGGATTGGTTGTTATTTACTTATGACTAAAACCATATTATTATTATTATTAACATANTAGTTGTTTGGAGCTTGTCTTGGTCGTGTTTGGCTCGTCCCGTGTGTCGGCAGCCGCGAGTCACCACCACCGAGTCACGATGGTGGTGGTGAGTGGTAAATATTTTTATTGTTGTTATTGATTTGGTAACTTGGGTTAATGGTAATTAAATTTGGATGAGTTTTGGTGAAGCCGAAGGGTTATGCGAATTGTATTTGGTTGTGTAATAGGTTAGCCGACGGGTTTAGGAATAGATTTGGTATATTTTGGTTGAGGCGAGAACATGGGATTGTGTATTGTTGTCGGGATACGGTTTAGTCTCGGATTGGTTGTTATTTACTTATGACTAAAACCATATTATTATTATTATTATTAACATTATTATTATTATTATTATTATTATTAATAAACACATTTTATAAATAATATTACTATTATGATTTCTAATATAAACTTAAGACGTAAACTTTTACTTAAATATTATAAACACAAACTATTATTATTATTAATTTCCATTTATAAAACTTATTACCTTTATTAATATTATTATTTCCTTATATGTTAAACGTTAGACTAATAAACGGAAACATTATATATATACTTTGATATCGTTACTTATTTGGATAATAGATTTGATATCCGCATTGATGACTTATATTATGACTTGTGAACTTGTATTGGACGTATTGGATTTGCGGCTATGGTTATTTGGACTTATGGACCCTTTGGTACACGAGACGGTAGGGTACGTTAGGCCCTTAAAGATCTTAACGTACCTGGAACCCGAACTATACGAAATGGTCGATAAACCTGAACAACTAATGGACAACGTGAATGATATATCCAATCATATTAATATCTACACTTATATTATTATTAACGTTATTTGTATTTAAAAGAGTCGATGACTCGGGAAATGCTTTATAAACGGGCAGGTCATGCCGAAATTTACTAAAATTAATTATTATCTTTACTATACTTTATCAAATATAATCTTAATATATTTTGGGAAATGGGTAATACCGAGACTATTAGGAATTGTTGTCTTTATCTATTCGTGTCTTTTATTCTTTTCTGTTCTTCCTTTCTTTTGACGAGTATTCTTCGAGTCTTTGTTGTTTTCTCATATGTTTTAAGGTTCGCCGACTTGTTCTTTTCTATCTTTCTTCCACACGAGACTACTTTTGGAAAATGTTTTCTTTCAAACGCCATCATCTTTTATAAAACTTCATTCAAGCATTAACTATTAAAGTATTCGAGTACTATTGCTGAGTTATGATATTTATATGATTAGGTTGTGCTGAGGATTGTCTGCTGTGAGGCGTATTTGTTTGGTTGACATATATATCTCGTTACCTGCTGTTGTTAAGGTGTGATTCATAGCCCCACTTTTTATCTTTTAAATGTTTATAAACCCATGGGGTGAGATACATGCTTTAAATGTTTTCTGAGCACAAGTATTTTTGGTATGCTTTCCTGATTGGTATGCTTTCCTGACGATGTGCTAAGTAGCTCTGCCTTGCCTATGCAAGACCCTCAGATCATGAACCATTAATCACTTGCGAGTGAACGCGAATATAGGGATATAGGCCTATAGGAATTGACCCTCCCACTCCTTTTGCTAGATAGGCAAATTGTGGTGTACTATATTCGATTTGTCGAGTAAATGGCAAGTGCTCGACCTTGAGGGCACTGTTATATTATGAAATTCCGCGGTTATATTGATATTATGATTGTGGTTAACGTTTGCGTGTCATGAGCTTAGCATCATCAACAATGTTATATGCACAGGGATGCCTCTATACATTGGTTGTTATCTTGATTACCCGATATTAGCATATGTTGCTCATATCTTATGATTAAAACCTTGTGCTCAACTTTATATATATTTAAACCTATGGATTACACTCAACCTTTGTGTTGACTTTTTAAGCATGTATTTTCAGGTAATAATGTTTAGCTTGGCATGATGATAATTTGGGCGTGGAGGAGTGGCTAAGGCTGGAGGGGCGTTTCTGTCACGGCAGCTTAACTACTTTACTACCCTATTTTGCATGTCATTCGTAAAACCTTTTGTGTCTTATACATTTCCGCTGCTATACTTTGTTTATTTTTCCGCTGCAAACTCTATTTACTTTTCCGCTGCAACTTTGACTAAAGAGTACTTGTACTCTAAACGGTTTGTAAATCGAATGATATGTTTTGGTCACATTTCAAACGTCCCGAGTTGTGGTCGTTTACTATAAATGTGTCTGGTTTCTATTTTCGTAATACCCCCAGCACGATAGCTGCCATATTTGAGTTGGGGGTGTTACAGGCTAATTGGCCAAATGCATATCGTGCTCAATATTTACCAAATCCATTAATTTTATTGGAATCGGTTGCGTCACAAGACTTATGAATTTGGCATGCGCTCTTTGGTGTTTTCAGGGCGAACAACGACATCAACCGCCTTTGTTCAACGATCTCAAATATGGGAAAGCATCTTTCGTTTGTTTGTGGTTAACGCATGCCCTATAAATGAGGATATTATCTTACTGACGAGAAATATCTAGAATAGTCTGTTCTTATTAAGTCTATTTTATAGCCCAATGTGAATGATGCGAAGCAAATAAGATATAAGTCAAACGCATGAAGCAATAAGAAAAGATGTGGAACGCGCGTTTGCCGCGCTAAAGAAAAAGAAATATAATAGAAAAAAATCTCGCACGAACGATGACTCTTAAGAAAATAACGAATATGATGTACGTATGCATCATATTATATAGTATGATTCTTAAAGACAAAAAGAAGACAATCTCTCCCGACTTTTATCCAGAGGAGCAACATCGTGATGATGATCTCGTACAAAGACATGAAAAACGTTGCAAGTTATTAGTGATTTAGTTAATGAGGAAGCTCATCTAAACCTTAAAGCCGATTTAGTGGAACACATTTGGCGTCAAACAAATGCACAATAATTTGTAATTTCATTTTTTAAGTTTCGTGTTATGTTTTTATTTTATTTGAATTATAAATGTAACGTTTTTTTAATTCAATGAAAACTAGATTTTATTTATTTATTTATTTATTTTTGTATACCTGGGTTTTCAACTCGACATTGCGAACCGACTAATCCCATGGCGACTACACTTTTTGGATAGCCCGGAGTTGTCGCAAGTGAACCTCCGTGGCCAATGGAGGATTAATTTTCTCCCCAGGGTTCGAAGCCAATACCTCTTGGCACTTTCGTCCTAAAAGGCTAAGCCCTTACCACTGGGTCACTCCCATTGGTTTTGAAAACCAGATTTTAGTATTTAAAATAAAAGAAAATGAAAAAGATAGAAGATGGTGGTGATATTGATTGTCTTATTGTTGGTATTAATGTTGATAAAAAAAAGAAAAGATATTGTGACGCTGAATTAACGGTGATGGTGAAAGTCACTATCACAACTAGCCTAAAATTTACGTTTAGTTAACAATAAATGTTGTCAGAATGACAAGATGCATTTATTTAGTAAGTGTTTGTTTAGCAATCGGAACCGAAATAAATATTCGGCGTGCGGTTCAACAAGGGTTTTCGGAAATCAAGTTACTAAAAACCAATGCCATAGATTTTGACGTATGAGTAGTAACCGCTACACTGCAATTCTTTCTTCAGAAAAAACTGATATTTCCGGTGTGGGCAACAACATCGTATACAGACCTTCGTCGCAACGCGCAGGTTGAAATCCTCGTTGTTGAACAAGTTTTAAACCAAAATGAGGTTAGTATAATTGTGATATTTTATTTATTAAGTTTTTGTTTTAATCATCTATATTTATTTATTTTCATATTCTAAAGATTCATCACATTCTTGCTCTCAACCTCGCTCCCAATCACGATTCGTATTTTAATTCTAATATCGGAACTATAAACGTTTGCCACTATAAAATCCAGTTTCTGTTCATGGGTAATCTTCTAGTATGTTTAAACATGCTTAAATTATGTTTTTTTAGGGTTAAGTCCAAAAATAAGCAATGTACTTTCTCATATTTCCACATCTAAGTAATAAACTTTGTAAAAGGCCATTACCACTATCATAACTTATTGAAAACAGTTAATATAAGAAAGGTGACCGATTGATTTTCCACCTCTTTAAAATATTTCCAAAATTGAATTTCTTTTTTCAGCTAGACCAAGCTGAAATGTCAAAAACACCCTCATCTTCATCATTCCTATTTTTTTTTTTTTTTTTTTTTTTTTTTTTTTTTTTTTTTTCTAAAATTAATACTCCTTCCGTCCCATAAAAAATGTCTATCTTACTATTTATGTTTGTCCCAAAATATGTGTCTATTTTTTTTTTATCTATAGAGAGTAATTATGACTGGTAATTACTGGTTTTCCTACTTTACGCTTATAAACAAAACTTACATAAATTATACAGTTCTAATTTCTATATTAACTATGAGGGTAAAATGATTTTTTATCAATCAAGACTAGCATTAGTTACATATATCTTAGTTTGTCTATTTTTTTGTTTGTGAACACTCTTTTTGGGACGGGTATTAATACCTTTTAAAAACCCATTATATGACGTATCTACAAGTCTACAACTGTACCTTTTCGTTAATGAGTCAAGCGATTTAAAGAAAAGACGGAAAAAGAAAAAAAATAAATAAAAACTCTATTTTTTCCTTTTCACTTTTTTCTTTAAATCACTTGAAATCACATAAATAACGTCATACTTTTAAGTTTTAGAGTTCATTCTTATCAAATTTAATGTAAACCCAGAATTAAATCAACCCTTTGTTATAAGACGAGAGGCTTAAATCGGAGGAGGCAGGGCGGGCACGTGTCCTCGAACAAAATAAAATTGTATTGTATTCTTTTTAAATATCTGATTATTTTTGTAATTTGAATCATTAACGAACCAATTTGTAGTGTATTTTAAAAAATCAAGGTTGCAAAAATAGCGAATGGGTAGTCGGGCGGTCGACCCCCTTGTAGCTTTTAACCACTCTAGGTGGGAGTAATCGGTGATTAATTGGATTGGTACTTTTGGCAAGTTTTTGGTCTTTTCGACGAGTTTTGGAGTATTTACGATAAGATTTTCCATAGAAAACATCTTGTAATAGATATAAATAGCGACTATAAGTGATTAAAACTAGTTTACGGTGAGTTTTGGTATTTTCGGCATGATTTGCAAGTTTTCGGCAAGTTTGACCATCAATGCCGCCGTTGACCACGGTTGACCGATTTACACAAATCAAAAAAGTTGATGGTCCAATAACGTCTAGGCGGTGATTAATCGGCTTTGTAGGCCTTTCTTTTGCAATACTGCTATATATTATATCAAACTTTGGCCCATCGACCATAACTTTTCAGCTCTATCCTTTTTGTGTAGGTTTCCTGTGTGAGAATGGTAGAATGAGCATGGTGGATTGCATAAGTTGTAAGGAATAGTGTGGTGTGTAAGATGAACCTACTTGGTCCTTGCATTATGCTATCAAAGGAGGTAATGGGTAGTCTCATTAAGGTTGTGTGTTTCTCAACTGGTGATGCCAAGTTCAGTTAGTTTGGTTAGATTAGTGAGGTGGCTGCTGGTAGTCGAACTACAACTACATTGGATAAGGAAATGTAGCCAACTTGGGAAGAGCCCCTTTTTGATGAGCAATGGGAGCTATAACCTACATGAAACTGCCATTTGAGATGATCTTATATGGTGTTGTGGGTGCTGGTTGAATGCCATATTTTGATATCTCAAAGTGGATGTAATCATGAGGTTATGGTATTGGTTAAATGCTTTATAGTGAACGTTGATTGTCTGTTCTGCTGAGTATTGGTGAAAAGCTTTATAGTGAACGTTGATTGCCTGTTCTGCTGAGTATAGCAGTTACAGAGGTATGAAGATCTTGTCATCTGAGAATAGGTCCTCCTGGATGTTATTGGGTGGATATAGTTTTTGTTAAGTGTTTGTTTCTTATTTGTATGTCTCAGATGTATTACATGGATTGGGTGATGTCCAATTCCATATTCCTATTTGATGTAATATTTTGGAAGTTAATATATAGTTCACTTTTTCACCCGAAAAAAAAATTGTGCCAGCTTATTTTAGAGTAAAATACTTCGTTGGTCCCTGAACTTTCCACAAAACATCACCATGCACCCTAACTTTCTAAAAACGTCGTGTGGCGTCCAAAAGTTGGGAATTAGAGGCCGAATGCGTCCCTTGACCACTTTTGTCGAGGTCAACGCTCATGTTTTAGTATGTTCTCAAGGGCATAATAGGCAAACTACTTTTATCACCACACTATGGTTAAATCAACCATGACAGTGATAGTTTAGGGAGCAACTAAGAACTAAACTCTAGTACCTTGAGCCTCTCTTTTCTGATACGCTAGTTATTTTTTGCGCGAAACCAATTAACCCACAAACCAAACACATATACACACCATAATAACACACACCCTTATCCAGACACCCATTTCCAGAAGTCAAAGACCCAACTAAAATTCCAACATTACAATGTCTTTTGGAGACAATGTGATCACTGATATGGCAGATTATATCACCAACATGCCAGATAACGTGACCACTAATATTATGAACCGATTGCCACTAAAAGATGCGGTAAGGACCAGTAGTTTAGCCAGAAGCTGGAGGTTTAAGTGGACTTTGCTGACCGATGTCATAGTTGATGAGGATTTGTTGTACTATTTAACAAATACCTTTGATGGGAGGCATATTACGAGGGTTTTACTTCAGCTTATTGGGCCAGTAAGAAGGTTTGTGTTTTCCATAGAGCCCAAAACGCTATTTGGACAAGACGACTTCAATTATGAAGACATTCATGAGTGGCTTTTGTTTTTTGTTCGGGTCGGAGTTGAGGAGCTCACAATTCGAAACTGGTATGCTGATCCAGTTACTTTGCCAACCTAACTTTACTATCGTCAAGAGTTGAAATTTCTAGAACTTCATTCTTGCACTTTTCCCACTATGACAAGTTTTAGGGGTTTTCCGAAGCTACTCAACTTAGAATTGTTTGATGTCAATTTTCATAGTGGTACAGTTTGAGGCTTAGTTGCTGGTTGTCCCTTGCTTGAGTCTCTAAAATTGGATCGTTGTAGTACAAACGAAATGAGACTATGGGATATTGCAAAGCTTAGGAATTTGAAGACGTTAAATTTGAAATTTGGTATTTGGAACCATCATATGACAATAACAACTTCCAATATCTTTCAGTTGTCAAATGTTCCTAAACTTGAGACCCTTACCATGGATTTTCAAGACTGCAATGTAAGACCTATTCTTCTCGTTTTCACTTAAACTTACATATAATGTTAACGTAATTTCTAACATTGATGCAATGTTAGCATTGAAACTAATGGAAATTCGTCCTTTTGTAATGTAGTTGTTGGAAGAAGGTACCTCCTGGATGAGTGTCCGTGTGGCCTTTCTATCCCTCAAGTGTCTTGAGATATACGGGGTCAATTTTGGGAGTAATGCAATGGTTGCATTGATCGTTAAAATGATACGTGGGTCTCCAAATATGCAAAGGCTAGTAACCAGGGTAAGTGGAATGCATATGTATGAAAGACATCATATTAAATTCCAATGGTTTTGCATATGAATATTTCTCTCATTTTTCAGGCCTTATACACACCTACTTATGTACCTGTGGAGATTGATTTGATGTACCCATCAACAGAATGACCACGGGGCAGCTTCAAATCGTGGTGTTTCGTTCTTTCCCTACAACGGAGAATGAAATAGCCATAATTCGGTTGATACTTGCATGTTCCCCCTTCTTGAAGAACATTTATATCATTGACTGCAATTTGACTGCTGATGAGAATNATACGCCTACTTATGTACCTGTGGAGATTGATTCATTTGATGTACCCATCAACAGAATGACCACGGGGCAGCTTCAAACCATGGTGTTTCGTTCTTTCCCTACAACGGAGAATGAAATAGCCATAATTCGGTTGATACTTGCATGTTCCCCCTTCTTGAAGAACATTTATATCATTGACTGCAATTTGACTGCTGATGAGAAAGAAAACATGAGGTTGAACTGGGATTTGGCAAGGAGGCTATTGAAACTCCCTCGAGCTTCCCCCACAGCCGGGGTAGATTTCTTGTACTGATTCTAGTTAATGTATGGGTTGAATACCCTAAGACAACTATTTCCATTTAAGTATGTTGCTACTTACTTGCTCACCAAATGTAAATGGCAAGTTTGACTTTAGGAAGTCAAACGTGGAAATGGTAAAGGTTACTTGCCATTTGCAATTTTTACAATGCCTATGTTGGTCACCAAATGTAATGGCAAGTTTGACTTTAGGAAGTCAAACGGCAAATGGCAAAGGTTACTTGGCATTTGCAATTTTTACAATGCCTATGTTGGTTACCAAATGTAATGGCAATTTCGAATGTTTATATTTGTGTCTTTATGTTTAATGTTCATTGTAATGAATATATTCTTTTTGAGTTTTTACATGGGTCGGTAAGGATTTTAATGGCTTGCAAATAATTATTGTCACAAATTACACCGTAGGTCCCTAAGCTTGTCAAATCAAGGTAGCATGTTGTGAACACGTCAACTACATTTTGGGCGGGAACTACCTTTACACAAAAGATAGACAACCTTAAGGACCAACTATGAAATAAAATTTGTTATTAAACCCCTTCACCATCTCTTCACTGAGAAGGTAGTAACTTAAGCGTGTAACCCAATAAACCCATCAACAACCTTTCCCTCACACATTTCCCGATGGCAGAAGAATTTTCGATGTTGAACGAACTCATGGAAGTGGCTGACTCATCACGATTGCATGAGCGAATGAGCCTCTGGTTTAGTCAAGAGGCTGTTGAAGCTGGGTTTTTTAAAAACCTTATTCGCCAAGCTATTGATCATCTCAAGAAGATGATACCAACGAGAAGTGGGTTGATTCAGGAAAATAAAGCCTTGGGACCCATTGGTGTGGCACTTGACTCTTTGGAGGCCTTGAGGAAAACCCAAGCCATTGAAATCGACCTACTTGCACGGTTGATCAAGATGTATGGTGAAGCTGATGCTAATATTAGCATGCAGGAAGGTTTTGTTAAGGAAATGGCTAAAAATGATTAGTGTAATTGGGTCTTAATTTAGGGTAATTCTAGGGGTAGTTTAATGCGGTCTTTTGGGTTTTTGTTTTAGGCTTATAATGTAATGTTCTTGTAGGCTAATTGTCAGTATTATGTAATATATAAATCTATGGTTTTTTTTGTTTAATCTTGTTATTGTATCCTATTATGTTAACTGTTCTTATGAGCAAAACCAAACACCCCTTTATGTCAGCAAATACATAGACAGTGGGAGGGAACAAGCGAAAATAACAAACCAAACACCCCTTTTATGTACTGTTTGTAACGGCAAAAACCAAACACCCCATAATATGATGAAAACCAAAAGGGAATATAATAAACCAAACACCCCGTAATGACTTCCATGAGTCAAACCTATTTATCTAATGTCACAAATTGTAACCTCTATCTGTTTGACTTCCCTAAGTCAAATAACGCAAATGTCTAAAAAGGGAAACGGTTTGCCATCGTCGCCAAAATTTCATTCTTGGTTGATTAACTAGAGTGTAGTTCTTCCGTTCAAAACTAGAGTGTAGTTCTTAGTTGCTCCCTAAACTATCACTGTCATGGTTGATAACCATAGTGTGGTGATAAAAGTAGTTTGCCTATTATGCCCTTGAGAACATACCAAAACATGAGCGTTGACCTCGACAAAAGTGGTCAAGGGACGCATTCGGCCTCTAATTCCCAACTTTTGAACGCCACACGACGTTTTTAAAAAGTTAGGGTGCATGGTGATGTTTTGTTGAAAGTTCAGGGACCAACGAAGTATTTTACTCTTAATGTTGGGATTCATAACTCGGTGTACACAAAGTATTTAATCTATATTTATCGTCAATAATACATAAAACTTACCATAATATTAGGTCCCTCATTTCAACAATCATTTAGAAACGACCATAGATGTAAAACATAGTTAAGCACCAACTGCTCTAAGATAACAATTTCTTTGCTTCACCGTCTCTTTTTTGCAAATACTCACTGAAACGATCGACCGGATACAGATCAACAGCAGACATTGAGGAATCAGTATAAGGGATTGACATTTCCTCGATTTGGCTCTCGGTTGTACTCTCAAGTTGCTTCATCATTTTCTCACGATCCATTTTAGTCAGTGACATACTTTGTTCACTAACAAATGATTGAGGAACTATTCTTCCTTCAAGCATGCTAACCACTGATGACATAGCTGGCCTATCGGTTGGAGAGATTGTAGTGCATAGTAGAGCTAGATTTATAACTACCATCATCTCTTGCATGTCATATTTTGAATCTAGCCTCGAGTCGACTAGCTCCATTATATTGCCCGTATTATTCAAAGCAACGGCCTAAAATAAGTACATATCACAATTTTTAGTTTTTGGGTTATATTTTATTACGAAGGGGTAACACAAATTCTAATGTAGCTTAAGGTTAAACGGGCTCAAACTAGCTCAATGAGTAGTTTTAACGCATATAAATTCGAAATCACTATATTAAAACCTTAAAAGTACGTATTATTCTGTAATTTTTTTTTTTTTTTTTTTTTTTTTTTTTTTTTTTTTTTTTTTTTTTTTTGTAATCATTATAACACGTCAATACTTTAATGGCTTGTATGAGATGTTTAAACCCCGTTTGACCGAAACCTGCTTTGACGGGTCGATTTTGACATCTTCAGAAATAAAGTATATTATCATTAATGAATGGAAATACATAGCATAGAAAAGATTTTTGGCAGTTACCCGATCAAGTAGAACAAAATGATTCTCCTTTGCCCTGTCAGCCACGTTAGCCATTCCGCTCACGATCTCTAAGAGAACAATTCCATAGCTATATACGTCTGCCTTATCCGTTAGGTAACCACGCAATGCGTATTCTGGAGCCATATATCCACTGAAATTTGTAAAGAAAAGAGAAATCATAAGTGCGCTTGATGCAATTTCATCCCAGTTACTTGTAGAGAACGCTAAATCCTGAACAAGTTTACATAGCAATAAAAAAGTTATAGAGAACGATAAATGACTTACTAAGTTCCAGCAACACGAGTGCTTATATGTGTGTCGTCCTCTTCATCAAGCTTAGCCAAACCAAAATCAGAAATTTTCGCTTTTAAATCCTTATCAAGAAGGACATTGGTGGCTTTGATGTCTCTGTGCACAATCTTCAATCTTGATTCTTCATGTAGAAAAGTCAACCCTCTCGCTATATCAATGGAAATCCTATATCTTGTTGGCCAATCAAGTACCAACTGCCACTCTTTAGGCCCTTCAATCCATAAGGTAAAAAATTATTTAGTAAAATTATAGGTAATGTTTACTACATGCATCCATATTTACACTAAGAAATCACTTACTCCCTTAGGTCATTTGGTGCCAATGACTAGAGGTGGAAATTACAACCCATTTTACTTATGGATGCGTTGTTTGGTATTGTTCTATCCCTGATGGGTAAATTCGCAAACTCGAGTTCAAAGGTAGATAAGTCAAACAGGTTAAAAGTCGCCTAAAGTGTATTTTTAGTGCATACATTCTCCTAATTCATTTAACCGTAAATAATAAGACAGTTTTTATCATGAAATTTAATGCAAGTAAAAGTTTAAAATATATAGGCAGAAAAGAAACCCGTTACGCAACGTGACAGTCCTACCACTTCTCCACCATTACCTTAGTTTAACTATTTCTATGAACACCGATAAAAATCAATCGAAGAAATACCGAATAAAGCACGAGCAAGACTGTTATTTTCCATGTACTCATAAGCAAGCAACAACTGATTTCCTTCTATACAACATCCATGCAGCTTCACAAGATTCGGGTGTTGCAACGCAGAAATCACGCCTAGTTCATTCAAGAACTCCCTATTTCCTTGCCTTGATTTGGTGGAAAGTTGTTTCACAGCTATTAAGGTACCATCTGGCAATACTCCCTTCATAATATATGTCTATATTAATCTTTGACTTAGTAGAAACATGTTTAATATATTATAACTGAGAACGTAATAGATTACCTTGTAAACAGAGCCGAAACCACCTTCTCCAATCTTATTAGCATCACTGAAATTGTTTGTGGCAGTTTTGATTTGCCTCAATGTAAATGAACCAGTGTTAAGCTCTAGGCCATTCAGCTCTGTTGAACCACAAATGTGATTACAATCAATTAGGAACAATCTAAAAAAGACTCGGGCATAAATAAGTTCTAGGAGGTCATACGAGTTTTATCACAAACAGGCGGAAGAAGGAATTTTTTACCCAGTTACGTATGCATGGATTGATTTGGGTTGTATTTTATTTTAAACCGGTCAATAGAATAACATTAGCTACAAGGGGAACGGGTCGAATGGGCTCATACCCAAAATTTTTGTAACAGATACAAACTTTATACGATCTGAACTACTCCGTATTATTTATATACTACTGTTTTTGTACTCATATAAAACTATTTAAAAAGTTGTTAAAAAGGGACCAAAAGTGTTTGTGGGTCATTTCAACCCATATTAGAAAATGACCCATTAGACCCATTAGCCACACCCTAACCCACCCACTTTACCACCTCCAGGGTACAGGCATGGCATTTAAATACCTAGCTCGTTAGTATCCTTCTGTCGCAAACAACCCTGCCACCATAACACTCCTAGAATTATGACGATGGCACAACTGCTCCAACCACAATTCCAGCCACAGTCCCCACCGACACACTTTTTTCATTTCCCCGCGATGATCCATTGTTTGGTGGAACCCAGTCATCTGTATAATTAATAATAACAAAGATTAAAACAGAAAACACTGTTATGGAGGACAGTGAAATAATAAAAGGTTATTGCTAAAAAAAAAAAAAAAAAAAAAAAAAAAAACTTGCTTTCTGATAACAATATAAAGTGTAAATCCCCCCAAATATCTACATGGTATACTTAGAGAGCCGCATTTTTTGCAATTTTGTTTATGTTTTGCACATTATAAACTAATTTGAACTTTAATTACAAGAGCTTAGTTATTTTGGCAATCCTCCATTACCGTACAATGAGGAGTAAAGCGTTTCCTATTTCAAAAAAAGGAGTAAAGCGTTGAGTTAGAAAACTCATTCATAAAAAATAAGAGACTAATAGCTTACTTGGATTGACAGAAATAGCTGAAATAAGAGGTCCATAGACTCCCTTTCGTGGGATATTGATTGTTCCTTTTCCAGCCCAATAGAGTCGGATTTCCAAAGTAGTCATAACATTTACTGTATAAGTTTTCACAATCACTTTCCCAGCCCCAACTGTTTCGTCACTAATTTCAAAATCCTTTTCCCTCCGCATACCCTGCCACAGTAACAAACAACCAAAGCCAACCAAAAATGATCATTTTACAAATGCGAGTAATTTTATTATAAATAAGTCTATATGGTAGTTTTTATCTCAAGGTCAAACTGAAAAAGTTATCCAAAAGAAGAAGGGGTCAATCTGATTATATTGCACGGGTTAACAATCACCCAAGGTATTCTTTTAAAAGTCATACACCTTTTTAAATCGATTTATTAACTGACTTATATACTATCACATTATCACTCAATATATTGTTTTTGTAGTCTTCATAAATATGCGCTAGTAATTTACACTAGTTTAAAACTTTAAATAAAATTGTCAAAAAGTTGCAGTGGATCAACCCCACCTGGACCGTTGCACACGCCCATCCGCCCATCTTACCACCTTCTATTAATTGTTACTACTATAGTCGATATATCCAGTATGAAAACAGCAGTTTATCCCTTTTATATAGTCCATTATCAGCAAAAAGAACTCACTTGAATGTAGATATCGAACACACGCCTCCCAAAGCTGCTATATTTTCCATCATCAGTAAATCTGATCTTGGCAAAGTGAAGGCTTACGTTATAGCTTCCATTATGCATACACCAACTATAATATGTCAAAGATAAAGGTGCGGCTCGTGCAGTCTTGTACAATTCAGAGCTGTTAACCGGGGATTCAGAAGCACTTCTCACAGTATATTCATCACCATTACCACCATCATCCAAGAAGTTACCAGTACTGCTAAATCCCCATCGAATTTTAGGTACAAAATGTGCGGGCCCAACTGTGTCCCCGTCAGCTTCGTATTGATTACCTTCAAATGATATTCCTCCTTGTCCGCCACAGTTGATATACAAGGAGGTATAATCTGATACAATTATAAAACTTTATGTTTAATACATGCTATTCTGTATTGAACTTTTTGGTCTTACATCATTTATTCATGGGAAGATGGACATGGACTAAAAATATACAATTCTTGATTTGTTTGTTGGAATATAAACTTACTATGTTGTTCGAATAAACTTGCTTTTATTTACACAGAATTTGGTTACATATACAAATATTCGACCCCTATGACTTGCTGTGGTTCTGGCTTTATATAGCCAACCATCCGACACTTACAACAGACATGACTCTTCCTAAACCGACACAACTTTTGACACATAACTACCTATAACCGAATGTAACTAACTTTTCAGTTATAAACTTTCTAACTTGACACTTTTGGTCCTACATAATAAATATACTTTCTATTTAACCCAAAGTTTAGGTTAACAATCAACACTCCCCCTTAAACTAAACTTTGGTTTAAGGTGGGTCTTCAACTTGCTTTTATCTTGCTCTTTACAGCAGCGTTGGTTCATCGTCGCTTTGACAAATGAGATGTGCTTCTTGCTTCTTGTCTTTATCCTTCCATTTGGTGCATTCGTATGCAAAGTGCCCAAATTCACCACATTCATAGCATCTCATTTCTTTCTTGCTTTGTTCTCGACTTGTACCTCTTCCACGTCCTTTTCCTTCTTTACTAAAGTTTCTTCCTCGACCTTCCTCCTACACGGCCTTAGATTACTTTGAACTTGCCATTAGATAGTTTTGTTTTTGGTAATCTTCTTGCGGTTCATCATTGACATCTTGAGGGCGTTTCTTCATAAAGCAGTTAAGTCTTCACAGNCTTCCCTTCAATCGATTGCTGGTATGATTAGGGTTCTTCCTTCTCCAATCGATTGCTGGAATGATTAGGGTTCCTCCGATTAGGGTTCTTCCGATTAGGGTTCTTCCTTCTCCGATCGATGCCTTCTCGATTTGGGTAACCACAATCGGTGGTTTTAATAACCGGTCGTGTTTGTCTTTCTCCGATCAAACTCCGGTTACAACCGTTTATGTGTTTGATCTCTTCAACGAACAGGTATCCTTCTTCCTTACTTTCTTTCTTACTTGATTGATTCCCGGAATCAAATCTGCTTTCTTTTTTCTTTCGGTTGATTCTTGCTTTCAATCGATCGCTACTTGTACTTGTTCTTCCCTGGATCGATTAACGTGCTCTGATGCCAATTGTTGGAATATAAACTTACTATGTTGTTCGAATAAACTTGCTTTTATTTACACAGAATTTGGTTACATATACAAATATTCGACCCCTATGACTTGCTGTGGTTCTGGCTTTATAGCCAACCATCCGACACTTACAACAGACACGACTCTTCCTAAACTGACACAACTTTTGACACATAACTACCTATAACCGAATGTAACTAACTTTTCAGTTATAAACTTTCTAACTTGACACTTTTAGTCCTACATAATAAATATACTTTCTATTTAACCCAAAGTTTAGGTTAACAATCAACATTGTTGTGTCTAGTTATATATTTTTGTTGTTAAATGAGTGAACTTTTCATTTTCTTCTTTGTTACGTAATGGGTACACAAGATTTTTAAGTTTTGAAACTTTGGTGTATTTAATAAAAAAAAAAAAAAAAAAAAAAAAAAAAAGTTTGGTACACAACATAGTACTGTAAAATACAGTACTAAAACTACAAAATCTTTAACTAATTGTTATAAAAAGAAATGGATGGTCATCATGGAGGGTGTGTGTTCCCTAACAATTAAAGCCTTCCATTGAGAGGGAAATATATTAGAATGAACAAAACCTTTCTGATTAAGGAAAGGATTTGTGTTCACCATTTTGTGATAGACAAATGTGAGTTTCTGTGTAAGTTTGTGTGTGTGCAGAATAATAGACAGACAGAATTTTTGGATGGAAAATAACTGTAAAACTAACTGTTAATTGATGATAATAACTGTTATTACATGGACCTATGAATACTACATGAATAGGGATGATACAAAGGGTTGTGATGGTTCAAAAGAACCAACTGACATGATCCTTCTTACATAACTGCCTATAACTATATCTAACTAATTTTAACTGTCATAACCTAACCAAACGAAATATGCAGCCTTATTTATACATGTACATGGCTGCAAACATTACTAACAGTTACATAATAATATTTATACTAAGGTGACTAAGTTTCAAAACAGATTTAAGGTTGATTGATCTTAAAACTTCCAACAATCTCCCCCATAAGATCAATAAGCCTTGAACTGTTTTCTTCTTGCTTTCTGAGTGATCAGCTAATGATGATAAACTCATCACTAGAACTGTTGCTTGTATCCCCTTCTTCTTTCTTTACATCTTTACTTGTGCTTCCTTTTTCAAATTGGTAGTTAGTTTGATATGTGTTGCCTTTTCCTGTTTCCTCCAAGTCTTCCAACTTAACTACAAAGTGCACAATCTTTCTTTTCTCTTGACTGTTCATTCCAATGGGTTCCAACACTGGATCTTCATGATCACCAAGGCAGTTCCTTTTGCCTCTTGAAACCTTTCTTGTTTCAACCTGTGACACCCTTGCTGTGCTATAATAGCACTTAAAAACATCCAAGTATTGATTGTAACACTTTCTAAAATCATCACCATAATCATGTGATTGACCAAAAACTTCGGCAACATAACCAAACATCTTTGCAAAATAGACACTTAGGTATCCTCCTAAGCTTTCTACCAATTTGTAAAGATCCATTAGATGAATCTCAGTACCATTAATTATTGGGGGTATATGACCACGCAACTCTCTTTTTAAGTACTCAGTATAGAACCTTTTGAAATCCTTATTGAACTTGTCCCTAAACCTGTCCCATTCTTGACAGATTACTTGATCATTTTTCAAAAGATCAAGAAATGTAACATATTCATTTAATGAACTAACTTTGGTTGGATAGAATACACCTTTTACATAGACATGGTCTTCATTTCTTGGTGTGTTTTCAACTTATGTCTTTCCTTTATCAAAGTGAGTGCTTTCATTAAGTAATTTGAAGTAATCCTCCATGTACTTGTTCTGCCTCATGTTCATTTTGTTTTGATCAAAAAAACAGTCTGCTTGATCCTTAAACATTTGCACAGGTCTGCACCTGTTGCCTTTGAATATCAAATCCAAACCTTGGGCTTCAAGTTGGTTTGCTGATAGAATATTCAAGGTTACATCTGGTGTGTATTACACACCAGGTATGCAAAAGATCTCTTTCCCAAACCTGATATTGACTTCTCCAATTCCATTTATGAACGACAGTGCATATCTTGCAACTTCTCACATAGGGGTGGAAACGAGCCGAGCCGAGCCCGAGCTCGCCAGAGCTCGAGCTCGGCTCGTTTATATATATAAAGCTCGAGCTCGGGCTCGAGCTCGTTTCGAGCCTTATATTTTGAGCTCGAGCTCGGCTCGTGAAAATTTTCACAAGCTCGAGCTCGGCTCGAGCTCGACTAATTTATATGATATGTTAAAAAAAACAAAGTTCAAATAGAGCTCGGCTCGTTAATTACATGAGGCTCGAGCTCGTTTACTACTTTTAAGCTCGTTTATACGTATAGACAATATATATACGTATATATTTCTAGGGCTCGTTTAGGCTCGCGAGCTTACTCAAGCTTTTCTTAGAGGGCTTGGGCTCGAGCTCGATTATTAAATGAGCTCAAACTTAGGCTCGAGCTCGGGCTCGAGCTCGTTTAGGCTCGGCTCGTTCGAGCTTTTTACCGATCCGATCCCGAGCTTTTCACGAGCGGCTCGGCTCGTTTCCACCCCTTCTCACACTAAACTTTTCCTTAAGTTTTCCAAATAAATTTCTGTTTGAGCAAACATGCCTATCAAGGCATTTGCTTATGTACCATATTTTGTCCTAATTTCCTTCATCAGTACCATCAACCATGAAATCAGTTGGTAGATGTACACTTTTCAGGGTACATAATCTTAGTGTGTGCAATTGCTGTCTCATGAATCTTCTCTGAGTTTGCAGTCTCAGCAGTCTTCTGTTTGTTTGGACAATTGCTGGCAATATGTCCCCTTATTCTGCATTCATAGCACTTATATGTTCTGTGCTTATTAGAATCATTACATGACTGTGGAAGTGCATGGTTGTAAACCTCAATCTCCTCTATCTTCTTCCTGAGCATTTCTTTGCCTTATGCAATTTCCATGTCCTGTCTCCCTTTTTCTTCTCATTTGCCTTTGAATAAACTGATATTGCAATCTTTTCCTAATGCGTCTCCCAAGTTTGCTCTGATGCCACTTATTAGAATGGCCAAAACCTTTCTGATTAAGGAAAGGATTTGTGTTCACCATTTTGTGATAGACAAATGTGAGTTTTTGTGTAAGTTTGTGTGTTTGCAGAATAATAGACAAAGACAGAATCTTTGGAGGGAAAATAACTGTAAAACTAACTGTTAATTGATGATAATAACTGTTATTACAGGGACCTATCTTTTATATAATAAAAGAATTATATCATTTCGGAGTGTTTTTGCAAAACCCTTCTCATTGAAAAAAAATTAGACCAATAGGAGAGCTCGATTTTGCCACGTAGGCGAAATCGAGCAATATGATTGGTCAATAGAAAGTCAAAATTAAATTGATTTTGGTCAAACTTAATAAATTTGGTTAAGAAAAAAAATGCATAAAAATATAGGTGTCAAATTTATGAAAGCAAAAACTTAAAAAAAAGAGGAAGTAATTAATAAAAACTTTAGTGGTTGAATTTTAAATAAATTATATAGAGCTAAGTGTAAAATTACAAGTTTCCATGTTTTTTAATAACTTTAGAAAAAACGCAAATACCCCCTTACACTTTATACCGCTTATACTTTATAATATTAACTTTGTTTAAAATTATATGAGTATTAGTATTAGTTTTTAGACTTTCATCCATTAAAAAATTACAAAATTTGGTAAATATGTGAATTAGTTTTAATATTGTTAGTTTTAGACTTTCATCCATTAGAATATTTTTTAAATAAGGACTCGTGTTATTCTACTTAAAAGTTTAATTTATGCGTACACGGGTTTCAATATTAAATACGGCTAAATTATTAGTAATGGGAATATAAATACCGAATGGTAAGCACGAGTTACTGTGATATGAAAATAAATATACGCGATTCTACTTATAACAACGACTCATGAAATTTTTATTTAAAATTTATATATGAATATCCATAAAGCCAATTTAAAAACTTTACGGAGCATATTTTAATTTCATTAACGCTCATTATGTGCTACTAAACTCGCACATTTTGTACAACATGATATCAATAGTTAAAGTTAAACAATAACATCAATATCAACCTCAACATGTCTGTCAGCTAAAAACGTTATATAAAGCTAATTTACTGATTTTGACAAGTGATATGCTCTATTAGGCTGCACCTTCTATTTTTTATTACTTTAGCAGAAAGTGTATTGTGCGCGTTGTTAAGTCTGAAAAAAATGAAGAAAAAGAAGTGTACGTTTTGTGCCAATAGTTTGAGTATTAGCTGATTGATGTTTCTTTCAGGATGTTTTATATACCAGTTGGTCCTTATGCGTTGTTTATTCGAACTTGACACATTAAGAGACTGGGGATACAAGTTCATCACCAAGTATGCTAAAGTAGGAACCGTAAAAACCCCCAAAACTACACCTGATGCATCAACTACGGATTTACTTTGAAGGTTACTTAGAACATATATTTGATATAATAATTTGCTTATATGGTATATGTGTTTATTGAATTTTAAAATCAAGTTGTCTCTTGAATTTTCATATACCTAAACGGCTAACTCACATAATCTCAAGGTAACGTTATATAAATGCCTTTGTCTCAGGCACTGATATGTGTTGCATTAACCTTATTCCAAAGTTGTAACAAAAAAACAAATGTCACAAGTATTTGATGAGTTAATTGCTTTTCAATTTGTTGTAAT
This sequence comes from Artemisia annua, assembly GCA_014162995.1. NCBI lineage: Eukaryota > Viridiplantae > Streptophyta > Magnoliopsida > Asterales > Asteraceae > Artemisia > Artemisia annua. The sequence continues at coordinate 10,043 of LBNU01008411.1, read as the reverse complement.
ATAGAATAATGATGATCTAGAAAGAGATGTAACTAATATGCCTCATTCACGTGAAAATCTGCTGCGAAAAGAATGAGCCGGTTTACTAAGTAGGACTTGCTTAAGTTATTGGAGTTTGGGACTTTTATTTCTACTAACTATAGTAAGTTTTTAAAGGGTTTTGGGACCGTCTTAATAGTTAGATTCGTGGTGATTAGGATTGTTTTAATGGCTGCCTTAATAGTTATTAAAGGGTTTTTATGACTGTTTTAATTGCAGAATTCAAGGTGTTTGGGACTGTTTTTAATAGCTGAAATGATGGGTACATGAAACTGCCTTGATAGCTGAATTCAAGGGTATTTGAGACTATTTCAATTGCTAATTTTAGGGGTGTTTGGAACTTTATTAATAGCCGAATACATGGGTGTTGCGACTGTTTTTAATAGGCTTTGTTATTAGTTATTACAAAATAAATTTGACTTATACTAAATTAATAGATGCAACGTTCAAAACATTTTAAGACAATATATTCGGTATTAAATACATGATAAAATTTTTATGTCAAAACCCCGTGCGTGCACGGGTATTATAACTAGTTAATACTACATGAATAGACATGATACAAAGGGTTGTGATGATTCAAAAGAACAAACAGACATGACCCTTCTTACATAACTGCCTATAACTATAACTAACTAATTTTAACTGTCATAACCTAACCAAACGAAATATGCAGCCTTGTTTATACATGTACATGGCTGGAAACATTACTAACAGTTACATAATAATATTTATACTAAGGTGACTAAGTTTCAAAACAGATTTAAGGTTGATTGATCTTAAAACTTCCAACAAAATGTAGATTGTTTGGCAGAGCCCCCCTGGGTTATAGGTGCCTAGTGAAGCCTCTCTGTATTTCTACCTTATCTACTATGGTGGCAGGTTGAGTGGTTGGGTAGAATAGAGAAGGGGAAATGTAGCTATATGGTTGGTGCTAAAAAGGTAAATGTTTAAGAGTTTGAATGTCATGGAATGGAAGATACAAGATGCAATTAAAGTTCTTGTTCCCGAGTTGGAATGTTATACTCTGCTTATGTTCTATATGAGATCATCTTATCGGGTGAAGTTGTATTGGTTTGGTATCTGAGTACTGTTTAGGTTCTGTTTCTAGCCTGTATCATATTTGGGTTTGTCCAATATCTGCTTGTATCTTATGATGTAAATTTTTGGTTGTTAATATAAGTTTCACCTTTGCATCGTAAAAAAAAATAAATTAAAAAAAAAAGTTTAATTAGTGGCTAATGACACGTAAATTTGTTTAGTTGCTAATCTCCCATTTTGTTTTAACAATGGCCGGTGTTGTACAAACTTTTTGAGGTCAAACCTCTATAAAGTTATCACAAAAAATTTAGATGATTAAAAGCATTTGGCCTAGTGGTATGCGAGTGTCCTCATTAACCAAAAGGTTGTAAGTTCGAGTGTGATCGTCTCACCATAGACATTTATGTGATAGCATAAAGATATGTGCTATAAGCGTTTCAAAAAAAGCTGTCCTAAAAGGAAAAATAAAACTTTTTGTTATGAACCTTATGTTAAGTTTATTTTAACGACAATTCAGTTCATGTTTATTAACTTAATTAAATACAAAGGTAACCAACTTAGCTCAAAAAACAATCTAATGTAAGTGTACTGCGTATTTATGCACAAACATTAGCAAAGTGTTTTTTTTTTAAGGCAAGGGACTTTCAAATTTTCCACTAAAATAAGGTGCTGTTTGGTTAGGGGAATTACAAGGAATTTGGAGGGAGGGATTTAAAATTAAAATTGCTTGAATTTTCATGTTTGGTTCAAAATAAGATGTGAGTGCGGGAAATTGAAATATATGAATGAGAGGGTGAGGAATTTACAGTTCTAGTGGACCTACCACTTCATTTGTTACAATTAAAGAGACAAAATGCCCACACTTTATTATCTCTATTCCTCACTTTATTCACACACATTAAGGGTGCGTTTGGTATGCTGTTATGAACGACATTGGGTATGAGTTTGATGGTAGTGGTAGGTCCCTCACATATGAAAGATTAAGGAGCCGTTTGGTTGGTGGGTTTCCTCACCATACAATGACAATGATTGTCATTTAAAATGTTTGGTTAAGTTTTTATATACCAAAGAATTGAATTGATTCCGCGGGTCCCATGCTGGATTCCCATAGACTCATTCCCCATTATTTTGGTACCTTTTCAATTCATTCCGTGGGCTCATATTTTTTTCATTACAAAATTCAATTATCTATACACTTTTTCACACAACCAAACATTAACATTGGTAATGATAAACTTTTATTATATCCATTGTCATTCCACCTCATACCAAATCCGATACCCATTGTGATTCATAACAACAAACCAAACGGCCCCTAATACCTAGCTCTTTAATATATGAAGTATGGATTATATTTATCATTTATTACCATAGTGGTGAACTCCTTCATCTTAAACAAATACCTTTAATCACTTTCATAGCCATGGTCTCATTCCCATAGTAGGATACCAAACGCACCCTAAAAAGGGTATTTCCGTCATGTCAAAGAATTCCTTTTTAAGTTTGTGCCAACCAAACACACATAAGATATAATTCCATATATATCCAATCTAAATATCAAATGCCATATATATGTAAAATGCAAGTTATAAATGTATGATGCACAATTTAATTAGTGCATGTTTTGGGTAAATATGACATTATAATGTTTAAATTGGGTAAATATGAAATTGACCCAACACATAAAATTATTCTAAATACTAGATTTAAAAATTCTTGAAAATTGCAAATTCTTAGAATTTAAAATTCTAGAATTCCAAATCCACGAACCAAACAGCACCTTAGTACTTACGGGCGTCAAGTTTCAACTAACCCGAAATTAAAAAAGATTGAAAGTATGCACCTTTATTGTAGGAGAAATAAATACTATATTATAAGAGGAAAGTGAATATGAGGCTTTCTCACATCTAACCTTACATGCGAAATAATAAAAAATTACGTCGTTTTAACAATAAAAAAACATCAAATTTACCTCATTTGTATCATGTCCTTCACAATATTATTGTTTTCTCTTAATTTCATCACAACATCACTTAAGTTGAGTTCACGTTGATACATGCGTTTTCTACATCATATTGTTAGGTGCTTTCATTAACTAACAAATTAGTTATAGATTCAATAATGGTTTGATTTAATACACCATTAAAATGCGTTTGACTATGCATATATTAGTTCCACTACTCAAATTTTGAAAAAAATAATAATCAAAATGATATATTTTTAGTAATTTTTGTTTGTTTCGCATGTAAGGGCATCTACTATGATAGGTTTATGAAAAGGTCTATAAAATATGAAAAAGTTTATTTTTATTTCAACCATAGTGGACACTTATTTCATATCTATGTGGCATGAAGAGGTCCTAATTCTTGAACCTATTTATGAATTCAATAAACTTAATGGATTAGTTAAAAAAGACATTTTATGAACTTGCAAAGGTTTATACTATAGTGAATGTAGGTTTATAAAATCAAAAGGTCTAAAATTTATTGATGTATTAATGTATAAACCTTTGTAGTTTACCATAGTGGATGCACAAGGAAAGTTAGTTACCTTTTTTAGAGCAATCACCCCATAATGAATTAACAGAAATATGATATAAATTCAACAACATATGAGAAATAGTAAGTAACGTTAGCTTACTTATAGGACATTGTATATTCCCCAAGCATGAGACCGCATTTTTACTGATACAGTAGAATAGCACAAAAATAGAAAGAGTACGTCACACTGGAACTGAACATGTTCAAATCTAACAGGAAACGATAATTCATCACAGAAACTTACGTAATGTTATCCGTTGAAAAAGAAGCAAACAAATTTCTACAAGAAACAACATAAACCAAAATTTAGCGATGGTGCAAGAAACATTTCCATTTTGGATTTGATACTTTTAAGAAAGAGAGAAGTTATCTTACATATTCTTTATCTGACAATTATCCCTTGTATTTATAAATTTGTTGTATGACAGATCACTGCAAGAAAATTCACAACATCAATCATTATATTATACAACCATACAAGTGAACTAAGTGTGAAGTTATGAACCCCTTAAGTTATTTTACTTCTACAAGTTTCATAGTAAATAAACATACATCGTTTCCCCCACTGTAAGCATCCAACCAGGCACATTTCCTGATAGCATGTTTCCCGTAAGATAGCTAAGATATATTAAACAAAAAAAAAATGTATATAGTCACCATTGCACGTCAAATGTCCTAGACTTAATAGCAATGTAAGAAGTATGTGGGAATTGGGATAGCAATAATCAGGATAAGATACTTCATACTTACATGAAGTCTGTATCCCGTATATTTATGTAACTGTTAGGAATGGATCCATTAAGCTTATTAAAGCTCAAGTCTCTGTAACCAAAAAAAAAAAAAAAAAATTGATGAAAAGTTTACCATTTCAAAAGGTAAAGAAATCAAGCATCGTGTAAAGATTGATAACAAAATTTCTTTATAATAACTAATTGAATAGTTAAAGTGAATGTACACATTTCTTACAAGACTTTCAAGGTAGATGAAAGAGATTCTGGTAAATTTCCAATTAGGTTGCAACTCCTCAATATCCTGGCAAGATTATGTTTAACTTGTATTAACAGAAGAACTGGTGACACACAACCAAAAGAAGCAATTCAACTTACAAAGTATCGAAAGATGTTGTATTAATAAAGGTTGGACAAAGTGTGTTTGGTCCATTTAAGTCGCTGATTCGCCTGCATTTCGGTGATTTAGTCAGCATAAATACTTGATCAAAACAGTAGGGCAAATTAAAGATGACATATATGAGGAATTACTTACAAGTCTGTCAAATTTGGCAAAAGAGTAATGTTAGAAGGTATTGGTCCCTCCAATCCACTCCCCTGAATCCATCTGTTATTCATAAGCTTTGATTAACTCTAATTGCTATATAGTAAATACAATAAATGAAAAATTAAACAGTAGAAAAATGTCTCACAATTTACGGAGATTATTCCAACTCCCAATGAATTCAGGGATCTTCCCAGAAAAACTGTTATCACCAATCCGACTGCGAAAGAAATTGAAATTTTATAGTCAGTCATATCTGGCCATATAAAGAACTTTTTTTGAAAAAATCACAGCTTTTGCTTTTGTCCCATTTTAGTTTTTATACTTTATATGTATATATGAGTCTTAAAATGATAGTTTTGGTCCCATTTGGCTCATTTTGTAACTGACAATCTTGCGATTTTAGTACTGAAAAAGGGTAAATATAATGACCAAAACCAGACAAACAAAAACAAAGAATTTAACATCTTATGCAAATAAATAACCGTAGAACAAATAGATCATATCCAACCAATATATGTATCATAACTCACAAGTCCTTTAANATATATATATATATTAAAAGAAAAAAAAAAGTTTACATATTTTGGAGGTAAGGAAGATTAGCGAACTCAGGTGACAGAGTGCCTGGTAGGCTTTGTCCTTTAAGACTTCTGCATTTCATACAAAGCAGAAAACCATTCAAGATAATACGGAGTAATAAGTTACTCTGAATACACATATTCAAGTGTTATAAACCATGAACGCATCTCTAGCATGAATATCACATGTACATATAATTGTGTTAGCTTTCATAGTTTCATTCTTCTGCACTAAATTTTGATATGTTATCCAATTCTGCAAGATTAATAAATTAAAAGATATCGATTCTAAAGCGTATGATTCTTCTCTTCTCAATTAGATTTAGTTGAGAAAAATATTTGGCAGGTTATAGAAATTAATCATTTTACGCTGCGTCAGTAGAATATATGCATTAGTTAATAGAATAAGACCCATGGGTAACAGAAAATAAGAAAACATGATGATAGCTATGAAGTCAATTAATTATAAATTAATAATACAGTTTCAAGTGTAATGTTAAACTATAAACATACAAGCAATACTAAAAATAGTACGTAATAGGGTCAACTGTAGAAAATTTAGTTAAAATTATAGGATAGCAATACTTAGAGGCTGTTTCTTTTTCCTCTTAGCTAAGAGATATGGACCCACTAAACATAATTTAATATTTTTTTTGCAATGGGGCCCACTCATTTCCACTAATTCATCTATATATGGAGGGTGTAAAATATGAGCCCCTCCCCATTAAGAGGAAGTAATAGAAGTGGGGCCTACTCATTTCCTTAGCTAAGAGGAAAAATAAACACCCCCTTAATCTCACTGAGATCGCTACCACAAATGAAAATTAGATAAAACTGGAAGTCTCGTGAGAGACATTCATCAATAGGAAAATTACAATATCGTGGTTCATGCGTTTTCCTTAGCCAATCATTAAGCAACTTAAGGGGGCCATCTTTTTTATGAGTCAAAGTCAATAAGGTGTGCAAATATGATAGCATTGTAAAGGTATTGTGGCTTACAACTTTATCCAGCGATCGATAACAAAATCACATAAAATTGTGGCTTAAAACTTTATCCAATTACAGTTCTGCATCTAGGCTCAAGATTAAGCATATAATCAGATTATAACATCCAGAACCACTTAAACATAGTAAAAAGCTTGTCTTTGGCATTATCTTCAATAATGATTCAACTAAGAAAATGAAGGAAGAGAAAATTACATGCTAACAACATGGCATGACATGCTATCACAGGTGCAATTGACAGTATCATCAGGGTATGTTTTATTGCTAGATTCAAGCCAACCAACACAGGGATCCTCTTCAAAATTCCAAACTTTACCCAGCTTACTTCCAATCTCCCTCAATGCATCCACTGTAAAATCGTTATACCCAAAAAAAATGATAATAATAAATAGTAATAAATAAATAAAATGCAAATTATGAGCTCATATATATTTAACAAAACATATTTATATTTTATAAACCTTCTTCCGAGGGAAGACGAGTCGTGTTTATGGATGCAAAGCCAAAAGGGAGCAACGTAACACAAAGAGCAATAAACAAAATGTTGCTTAAATCCATATTTATTTTCGCGATCATGCTAAGTTTACTTATAAATACACCAATGGATGGAATATCAGTACTATTAGAGGAAAATAATGTTGCAAAGACGAAGACTTAGATGTTTAGGAGCCTTCCAGGTTCCAGCTACATTATACATGCATTTAAATCATACAAACAAGTGATACAACTTGATTTTGTCGCTTTCAATATTATCTATAAGTGTCCCCATCTTAGCTAACAAAATTGAATAGACATAAAGGTAATGCATGCATTATTAGTACGGGCATAGTCCCTTCATTATCACCTAGAGAATATTTTTGACATAATAAAACTACCTGCCTTTGAAAAAATGTGATAGTTAACGTTTTACTAACATTGATATTTTCTGAAACTAACACTGCTGTGATCACCTATATGTGAATACATGGTTCCACAGTATCAACAAATTGGGCCGAGAGAATGGGGCCAGGGCCACGGACCAGGTTTGGAGGCGTTTTGGAGGGTTTAAAGACGGGTACGGGTAAAAATAACTACTACTACGGGTACAAGGTTTGGTGATGAGTTTTGCCAATACTCGTCTGATTACCCGAACCCGCAAGGCCGCAACAATAACTGGTTAGGACAAACCCAGTCCGACCCATTGCCGTACTTATTCATAGTATATTATTGGATATAAATAAAATGCAAGTGAGGAAGATTCTTACTAGTTGCATATCAGACTCTTGGACTGATTGAAGATAGTTGAAAATTAACAATGATTTTTTTACTGATTTTGCCTTTAAACGTGATTATTAAAACACAAGTCGCGTGATTCAACATTAACAACTGCATCCTTTCATAAGTTTGTTGGTTTGACTCTCGGATTAGTAGAGTGTGAAAGGACACAATAATCTTTGGGTTCCTAAAGTCAAAGTCAAATCTTACTGTTTAAAGTCAAAACCAAATATCACAAGCAAACTTTGGAGTAGACTATTTGTCGACCTCTATTATTTGTTATTTTGAAAAGTAAAACGGTTGTGTCGATGATGATTAAGAAAACATTTAAAATGAGTAGAAAACAACTTAACGCATTGGACTAAAAGGTTAGTAGGCCAACAGGATGATAATGGACAACTTATTGGTTAAGTTATTTAGCATGTAAGAGATAAGTAAAAGTTGAGATTTTGGTGAGTTTTTTTTACTATTGTAACAATGACTTGAAAAACAAGTTGAAATTCTTAACTGAAAAATGATTTGTATGCCTAAGACCTAGACCTAAAATTAGACCTAAAGATGTGATTGGTGCATTTGAAAAATTAATTGGTGGGAAATGATGAGACTAGCAAAAACTAAATGACCTTATCAATTGTTCATTTGTCATGTCTAAGCGTTGTATGTATAGGGATTTTTTTTTTTTTTTTTTTTTTTTTTTTTTTTTTTTTTTTTTTTTTTTTTTTTTTTTTTTTTTTTTTTTTTTTTTTTTTTTTTTTTTTTTTTTCAAAACAACGGAATTACATATGCATCCCTCTCAGCATCATCACATGATTAATATAAAGCTAAGGTTTTGGTTGCTTACAAAAAACGAATTGTGCAAAGCCTAATCATCTATAATTGCTAGTTTTCTGCATGGTTAATTCTACAATATAAACCATCTCACAACTCACAGAATCAAAATTCACAAGACCACAACCGGTTAAAGTTTTAATTATTTTGCTAATTTTCAGCCTTCAATCAAAATAAGCAGTAAGGAGTATTTTCTACCTCATTAGCAATATATCCTCAAACTTAAGCTGATCAAGAATCTTTCAAATACGAGAAACAATCAACTGAACTTATCAAACATACGTTAAATATAAATTGCTTGCTCAGAATCTTCTTCCTTTATTTTCTTTCATAAACATGATACTTTAGTATACGTCTGTCCAGATCAAACTACATGCATCATAGATGATATTTCCTTACCTCATCTTTAAAAGAAGCGTGGAATTCTTTTGTTGGAATTATATAACATGTCAAATATACATATAAACAATAAACATCAAATTCCACTACAAGAATAAGGACATCACGCGACGAGTATATTCCCGTCGACAACATGTCGACGGCATAGGGCACAAAACGAAAAAAATTTGGCTTGACCGAGCCAAGTAGCGTTGAATTTTTCATACCAACATTATCCCATCGACATGTCGACAAGATAATATTGGTCAAACTTTTGCCCGGTCAATTCTCCTCGATTATTGACAGAACTTGGGCGCGAATTTATCCCGCCAGTTATTCCCGTCGACATGTCGACGGGACAATATTAATCACGAATTGTTTCGTAATTAGCGTGTGATTAAAAAGCTCAAGCTGCTACTGAAGCTGAAAGCACGTTTCACGTCGAAACTGAAGTTGATAATCTGGAAAATAGGATCGCAAATGTTGAAGCTACATTTGCACGTATCAAGGAAATGAGAGCAAGGAAGGGAAAAGATGGTGCGAGTTCGAGCAAAGCGGGAAGTAGCCGCAAAAAAAAAATAAACGGGTTGTTTAGTTTGAGTTGTGTTGTCGAGTTGTTTAGTTTGAGTTGTTTTCGTTTGGTTGTCGAGTTGTTTAGTTTGAGTTGTTTCCTTTGGTTGTCGAGTTGTTTAGTTTGGTTGTCGAGTTGTTTAGTTTGAGTCTGTATGAAAATGCATGTGGTTGAGAACCCTTGGTTGTTTTAAATAAACAGTTTGCCTTCGTGTGTGATAATTGTGATATTGTTCCTTCAGTTTTATTATTTCTGCGTACGAATTTAAAATATAAAGGACGTTCAACATCAGTTACCACAACAACAACAACATTTTATTGAACAACAACAATAACATCAACAACAACAGTAAACAACATCAACAACAACAACAACAACAACAACAACAACAATAATAACAACGATAACAGCAACAACAACGATAACAGCAACAAAAACGATAACCGCAACAACAACAAGAGTACTACATATGAAATTTATCCATGTCACCTAAAAGGTCACGAAGTATTGCATCCGACTGACATGTGTGGTCAT
>LBNU01008409.1:21784-45235 GCA_014162995.1 Artemisia annua | reverse complement strand
ATTACTTTGCGTGTTGGAAAAGAAGCCGTTACGTTTAATCTTGATCAAACTTCGAAATACTCCTCTACCGATGATTGCATGTCCGTTAACCGAATCGACATTATTGATGAAGTTTCAGAGGAGTATTCTCAAGAGCTTCTTGGTTTTTCTCATAACGTTTCAAGTGGCAATCCCACTCTTGATTCTTCCTCTACTAATAATTCTTCCTCTTCTCTTCCCAATGATAATTCTCCTTCTTCTCAACCTATTGTTGCTGACTCTTCCCCTTCCCTCACTCCGTTTGAGGGAAGTGATTTCTTTTTGGAAGATGTCAATGCTTTTCTTGCTATCGACACACCGGATGTTGATGATTCTTACTACGATCCGGAGGGAGATATTCTGTTGCTTGAACAACTCTTGAATGAAGATCCTTTTTCTCCTCTCCCTCCGAAAATCATTTGTGTTGAAGAAGTTAAAGAAGTTAAAGAAGCCGAACCGACAAATGAAAAACCACCCGAGCCCGAACTTAAAGAATTACCTCCTCATCTTGAGTACGCTTTCTTAGAAGGAACCAACAAGTTTCCCGTTATCATTTCTAAATTTCTTCAAGATGAGGAGAAGATTCGTCTTCTAGATGTACTCAAGAAGCATAAGAGTGCCATCGCTTGGCAAATTTCCGACATCAAGGGCATAGACCCTCGTTTTTGTACTCACAAGATTTTACTTGAAGATAATTACAAACCATGTGTCCAACAACAACGACGGGTTAACCCAAAAATTCATGAAGTCATTAAAAAAGAGGTTATCAAATTACTCGACGCGGGGATGATTTACCCCATTTCTGATAGCCCATGGGTTAGCCCGGTCCATTGTGTTCCAAAGAAAGGTGGTATTACCGTTGTGAAAAATGATGATAATGAGTTAATCCCAACACGACTTGTCACCGGTTGGAGAGTTTGTATTGATTACCGCAAACTTAACGATGCAACCCGTAAAGACCATTTCCCGTTGCCATTCATGGATCAAATGCTTGAGCGCCTTGCAGGAAATGAATTTTATTGTTTTCTTGATGGTTTTTCTGGCTATTTCCAAATACCAATTGATCCCCAGGATCAAGAGAAAACGACTTTCACATGCCCATACGGAACATTTGCTTACCGACGAATGCCATTCGGTTTATGCAATGCTCCTGGAACATTTCAGAGGTGTATGATAGCCATCTTTCATGATTTAATTGAGAAAACAATGGAAGTTTTTATGGACGATTTTTCGGTTTATGGTGACTCTTTTTCATCTTGTCTCTCCAATTTAGAACAAATGCTCCAAAGATGCGAACAAACTAACTTGGTTTTAAATTGGGAAAAGTGCCACTTTATGGTTAAGGAGGGAATAGTTCTTGGGCATAAGATCTCTAAGGCCGGGATCGAGGTTGATCGAGCTAAAGTCGATGTAATCGCTAAGCTACCTCATCCCACGACCGTCAAGGGAATTAGAAGTTTCCTTGGTCATGCAGGCTTTTACCGACGTTTTATTCAAGATTTTTCCAAGATAGCCCGACCTCTAACCCGTCTTCTTGAAAAAGATTCTACGTTTATTTTTTCAAATGAATGCATCGAAGCATTTAATATTCTCAAAAAGAAGTTGACGGAAGCTCCTATTCTCGTTGCGCCAGATTGGGATTTACCATTTGAGCTAATGTGTGATGCGAGTGATTACGCCATTGGTGCTGTGTTAGGACAAAGAAAGAATAAATATTTTCAACCGATACACTATGCGAGCAAAACGATGAATGAAGCTCAGTCTCATTATACTACTACCGAAAAAGAGATGCTTGCAGTCATATATGCTTTTGAAAAGTTTCGATCATATCTTCTCTTGAAGAAAAGCATAGTGTATACGGATCATTCGGCCCTTAAGTACTTAATGAACAAACCAGATGCCAAGCCTAGACTTATGCGATGGGTTCTCCTCCTTCAAGAGTTCAAAATTGAAATTCGTGATAAAAAAGGATCGGAGAACTTAGCCGCTGATCACCTTTCTCGTCTTGAGAATCCACACCAAAGTGATTTCGAGAAAAAGGAAATCAATGAATCATTTCCTCTCGAGACACTTGATAGTATTTCCCATCATGACTCAAGTACCCCATGGTTCGCCGACTTTGCGAATTACCATGCGGGGAACTTCATAAGAAAAGGGATGTCTTCTCAGCAAAAGAAGAAATTTTTCAAAGATCTTAAACATTATTTTTGGGATGATCCTTACTTGTTTAGAACATGTGCTGACCAAGTGATCCGTCGGTGTGTTCATGGCGCGGAAGCTAATGAAATTCTTTTGGCATGCCATAATGGACCCACGGGGGGACATCATGGTGCCAATTACACCGCTCGGAAAGTGTTTGATTCCGGCTTCTACTGGCCGACTATATACCGAGATGCACAAGATTTGGTAAAATCTTGTGACTCATGCCAGCGTCAAGGAAAAATTTCACAACGTGATGAGATGCCGCAAAATGCGATTCAAGTTTGTGAAATCTTTGATGTCTGGGGTATTGATTTTATGGGCCCATTCCCGTCTTCTCGAGGGAATAAGTACATACTTGTGGCAGTCGATTATTTGTCCAAATGGGTTGAAGCGAAAGCGCTCCCCACAAATGACGCCCGAGTTGTGGTAAAGTTCTTGAAAAACTTGTTTTCCCGATTTGGTACACCTCGTGCTATAATCAGTGATCGTGGTACTCATTTTTGTAATGATCAATTCGCAAAAGTCATGTCCAAATATGGTGTTACTCATCGTTTAAGTACCGCGTATCACCCGCAAACGAGCGGTCAAGTAGAGGTGTCCAATCGTGGTCTTAAAAGGATTTTAGAAAGAACCGTTGATGGAAATCGTGCTTCTTGGTCCGACAAATTGGATGATGCATTATGGGCTTTTCGTACGGCTTACAAAACACCAATAGGATGTACTCCATATAAGCTCGTTTACGGAAAGAATTGTCATTTACCCATCGAATTAGAGCATAAAGCATATTGGGCTTTGAAGCATGCTAATTTTGACCTCAAAACCGCGGGTGATCACCGAAAAATTCAATTAAATGAGTTAACCGAACTTCGTGATCAAGCCTATGAGAATTCTTTGATTTATAAAGAGAAAACGAAAAGGATTCATGATTCCAAAATAAAAAATCGCGTTTTCAATGTTGGTGATCAAGTTCTTCTTTTTAATTCTCGATTAAAGATTTTATCGGGCAAGTTAAAAACCCGTTGGTCCGGACCGTTCACCATCACCCAAGTTTTCCCTTATGGCACCGTCGAGTTATCTCAACCCGATGGTCCCAATTTTAAGGTGAACAGTCATCGTCTCAAACATTACTTCGGAGGGGATATACCACCCATGGTAGTCCCAGATCTCCAAACTTTCCCTAAGGACAATTGAATTCGGGGATCGAGTCAAGCTTTGTGACTCGGTGACCAAAAACAAGCGCTTCGTGGGAGGCACCCCATGTTTATCCTTTTATCTTCTTTCTATTTTCTTTTATTAATAACGTGACGTGAGGAGGGGCGACCTCTTCCATTCTTGTGTTTCGTGGTTGTTTGTGTTGTTTGTCCAGGAATTTCCCGAATTATGATGACTCTCGTGCTCGTTGTTTGTTTCATCTTCACTCGAGTCTCATTCTTCATGCTTTTGGAAGTCCTTATTATATCCTAAATCTTATCGACTAACGTATCTTTGGCATAATTAATAAACGGCCCTAGACTTATGTTAGGATTACCCTTACCTTTTCAAACATTGAGGACAATGTTTCGTTTTAGTTTGGGGGGGTCAATCTTCGATTTGATTTGACTAGCATTTTCATTTGTGTCGTGACTCACGCAACCTCGTTTTTCCTCAAAAATATCAAAATTGAAAATTTTTGAAAAATTGTGAAAAAAGAATAAGTGTTGAAAAGTTGTGAAAAAATAAATAAATAAATAAATAAATATAATAAAAGTTCGAATAAGTGTTTTGACACCGTGTTGACTTTCTTGTTGGCGAGAGTAGGAATAATATTTTGACTTGATCGGCGTGTTGAGCCCTAGCTTGTTCCCTTAACCAATGATGATCACATAAGCTTGTGCTAGTTTTGTACACAAGGAGCTATAAAACGCGAATTCTTCTTTTAAAATCTGCAAGTTCCCGTACTTAACTTTATATATGCGCAGCTTAAAAGCTTTCGCTAGTCTTTTACATCAAAGGAGCTAGAAAACGCGAATTCTTTTATTAGAGTTTGCAAGTTTCCGTATTTGACTTTAAATATGCGTGGCTTGATTATCGGCTAAGTATTCGCGAATCTCATTATTTGAGATTTGTTAAAAAGGCGAAGAGCGAGAAATGATAGTGTTTATTTAGAAGTTAGATGCCATACGTGGAGTAGTGGTTCTCTTTAAAGCTCATCGAAGGTACTTGTGGCTTTTCGTTCCCATCAGCTTGTTTCACCCCATATCTTGTGTATAATAATTNTTGCAAGTTTCCGTATTTGACTTTAAATATGCGTGGCTTGATTATCGGCTAAGTATTCGCGAATCTCATTATTTGAGATTTGTTAAAAAGGCGAAGAGCGAGAAATGATAGTGTTTATTTAGAAGTTAGATGCCATACGTGGAGTAGTGGTTCTCTTTAAAGCTCATCGAAGGTACTTGTGGCTTTTCGTTCCCATCAGCTTGTTTCACCCCATATCTTGTGTATAATAATTAAAGATGTCTCGATTTTGACGAAATTTAGTTCTTTATCTTCTTAAAAGAATCTTTGCTTGAAAAATTGGGTACACATCAAGGATACACGCCATTGTCTCGAGTTGTATTGTATCGTATTATGTTGTATTGAGTTGTACGCATGTGGTTTCGGAGCTACCCTAAAGCCCGGTATTCATAAGAGCTAAGGTGCTTTGAGATTCCGGATTGAGATCGGGCCTTGGATCCTACATTCTAACCCTAGCAGTTGGCGGTAGGTCTTGGATTGAAACCGTGAAGGTTCGGAGTTGAAAAGTTACTAAGGCAAGAAAAAGAAAAAATGAATGAAAAAGTATCAAGAAAAGTAAAAAAAAAAAAAAGAGTGAAAAGTGAAAAAAGTCAAAAGAAAGAATAAGGATTTATGTTGAGATTTATGGATTATGAGCTTAAGTGTTAAGACTAAAGTTGGTAGCACGTGAGGTGCATGTTACGATCCTAGATCGGACGCATGAGGTGCACGTGAAGGTACTCTCCAACTTATGTCTATTTCGATGTATTCCAAAGTCTTTGTATGTATCCAATATCCTTGATGTGGACATCATTTTTCGAGAAAACCTTCTTAAGAGAAGATCGATAACTACTTAGCGTTGAGATTCTTGGTATCTTTATCGGACTAATTCATATTGGAACGAGAATATATGAAGCAATTCATTTCTCAACTTAATTTAAAAAATTCTAGATACACTAAGATTTGGGAACAAGGGGTTTTTACACAAGTAACTACGATGAGTAGTATTGACATCTAACTTGTAAATAAATGGTGATCTCGTTCATAAGCTTAGTTTGGGGACTTATGAAAAATCAAGGATGACGAATTTTATCCGTATGGTCACTATTCTATGAATTGTGTTTCTACTTGATGAACCTTATAATTATCGCAAGATAATGAAAGTCGATACACCGTTACCCGAATAAAGTTGTGAAAAGTTCGTAAGTTATAAGTGTAATAAATAGTGGAACAAAGAAAATGGTAAAACGGGGCGTTTTAGGGAATAAATGGTTTTGTATCTCTTTTGAACATTTTGCTACTTTTCAAAGTTAAGTAAAAAGAGTTATGAAATTATTTATCTCTAAAGCGTGATTGAATCCCATTGTGTGAGGACACGATAATATCTTAGTTTGGGGGATTTTNTGTTAAGGGATCTTTTGATTAAGTGAACTTGAACATTGTCAGGGTAAACAAATCCGACTCTGTAAAGTTGATCAAAGAATTCTCTCATCTTATTTACATAGTCTTCAACTGGCTTTCCATCAGCATGCTTGCAGCTGTGCAGTTTGTCAAGAGACTCATAGAGTTCAACTGCAGGAGTTTTCTTGTAACGCTTCTTGAGCTCATCTATCATGTCGAACGGAAAATAATGCTCAAACTTCTTTTGCATTACGGGTTCCATACTTTGAAGCATCAAACATCCGACTTCCTTGTACTTAGCATGTTCGACTCTCCATTCAGCCTTAGCCTGCTCGGTCGCTTCAGGACCAGTAGGCTCCTCAGGACAAGGGGTCTGCAAATAATCGAGCTTACCGGTCGCTCTCAAGACAATTCTGAGTGAATGGTGCCAATCATTGAAGTTTTTCCCAGTCAATTTAGCTCTTTCAAGATGGTTCTTGAAAGCAGCAAACACGGAGTTATCGGGTTGAGCCATTTCTACAGAAAGAAAAAGTTCAAACATTAGTATTTTCGATAAGAAAATATTTTCAAGTAAACATAATACCCATGGAAATATTCATATAACCATCTTAGTTTCTTGAAAATCTAGGATCCAACTTTTCATAATTTCACTACGTCAGTTGATCTGCCATATAGTGAATCTTTATAAAAGATGGTAATCTGTCGAACAATAATTGGCAAACAAGTTTTCCAATTCCTTGAAAATTTATGGGATTTACTTCAAGTTGATTCATCAACTTGCCGTGTAAGCATGTTTCATCCCATCTCATGCCGTAAGCTCTAGGTCTCACGCATCAACTTACTTAAGTCGACTAACTTAGAGACTGCAAATTAACCATGTGAGGTCTCACGCTCACTCGGAAATTTGCCTTGTCCTTAATCTTTGGCCTAGGTCTCACGCATACCAAAGAAAAATTCCAAGTGTCCTTTATCGTTAGATGGCATGTGACTTAAATTTTAGAGTATTTAGTTTTTGATGTGTCAAAAACATGTATAAAGATGCATGCACTCATCTTTATGACATAAAGTTTTACAAAACAATTTTTATAAATCCAATTCATTAACGCGAGCATGATCAACAAAGTTTTTAATTGAGGCGTTGAGAAACTTACAACATTGCCTTAAGGTGCTTCGTACAATAATGTTTCAAGATGACGCACAAGCGGACCCGGAACTTTCGTATGCGCGAAGCATTAAAAAACTTGGTTCCAGATAAACCCACCACACAGTTTGTCATTGAGCCTTGAAAGCACTAAAGCACAGTTACACCAATCAATTAAAAGTTTATGAAAGCTCAAAACTTGGTTTCACCATTATTAGTCCAATTAAAATTTTCTTTTGAAAACTACCCTTGTTATTGCTTACAATTTAATAAACACATAACACGTAACAAGTAATTTTAAAAGAAAACTGATATGTGTAAAATCACATATCTTTTATTCACCAATTTAAGACCAAAAAGACCAAAAACGCTAACGAATGCCAAAGATATACTTGTTTTTGTGTTTTTAAATGTGCAGGTATGGATATACAAAATTGGACAAAAAACAAGCCGAAAACGACAAAACGAGCATGAGAAATGGAAAAGTATCAAAAGCCGGAGCCGGGAAAGCCTAGATCATATTTGAAGCTCATAGTGTCAATATTAGTCCTTATAGAATCAACAAATGCCAAGATTGGTCCCTTGAACAAATTTACACATTTGGTCCTTAATTTTCAGAAGTTTACAATTATGGTCCTTGTGAAAATCTATAACAAAAGCTGCCATAATTCATTTCCTAAACCTTATTAAACCATAAACCCAAAACCAAAATCCAAAGCCCATTCCATTTAACAAAACCCGGCCCAATACCCACACCTAAGGTCAAAACAAATAAATATAAAAAAAACCCCAACGCGCCTTTTTTACCTGTTTCCCCCAAATCACTTTTCCCAGATCCTTATGAACCCTAATCACCCTTTCATCCTACAACCTCGTATTAAAGGACAAATTAGACAATTCACCCATACCCTGACACCGTGTCAGAGAAGGACAGCAATGGAATGCAACGTGGCATGCTCTGAGTGGTCCATACACGTCACAAGGGATAATTGGCAGCTTTTGATTGGTTGATATGACTCACAAGGGATCTAAGGAGCATATTCATGAGGATATTCTTTTTCCAGAAGATTCAGAGACGCTCTCCTCATCTCAGCTATAAATACGAGCTCAAGCCAACGATTTATAGAGTTAGACAGTTAGTTAGTTAATGATTAGCAGTTAGCAGTTAGTAGAGAGGTGATTTTTGTGAGTTTGTTTGTAATTTCAGCTTGTAAACTTTTCAATTTTCTAATAAAATTCAAGTTTTTTCATTGTAATTCACTGTTAATTTCAATTTCTAGCAGTTAATTGATTAAAACTTGTTTCTAAAACTCTTTCATTTGTTTACAGAAGCTTATACAAGCTTCTTATAAGCTCATTGTTGAACTTTATTGATCTATTCAGTTTAAGCCAGTTTTTGTCTAAATGGTCAATGAAAAGTCAGTGTGGGATCAAATGATGGTGATAGAGTTGTTATCAGTAATCTGAGGTGGTGTTTTTGGTTCAGAAAGTGTTGTTAAGCCTATCCAAAGATAGGCTAGCTTAAGGAAGTTCTCAGAAAGCTGAGAATTGAAGTTGTAAGCTCTCCATTTTAATTTTCCATCTATATTCATTCTATATAGTATAGATTCATTCAACTGTATAATAGCTTAGATCTGAGTAGCTTATTTGATACTGTTTCATTAGCTGTTGTTTGTTGTTATCTAGTTAATTCCAGAGCTATTTGAGTGGTATTGTCATTTGTTTGCTACGTTGATTGAATATGAGTAGTTTACTGTGATAGAATTGGTAAAACTGTGAATCAGTTCAGCAGCTGTTCATTACTGTTGTTTAGTGGTGATTTTGCATCTGTGAGCATATTGTGAGATTCAACTTGACCATTAGTTTGAACATTGATAGGTTAAAATCTCAGTTTCATAGTGTAATTGCATAAGTTCAGGACTGTTTGGATCTGAGATTTGTAGGATGTTGCTGTTGTTTCTTAGATGTTACTTGTGCACAACCAGATTACATTAGGCTAGATTAGTTCATTAGTAGCATAATATGGGTAAGTTTAGTGTTAAAAGTCAAAAACGCATTGAATCTCAAATCTGTTTTCTTAGTTGTAGTCTGTCATAGTTTAGTTTATCAAATTGATCCATTTAGTGTTTGTGCTTGTGATACTTTTGCTTAAATTTGCTCAATGAACACCTAGAAACAAGATTAGGACTTAAAACTTGGGCTTAGTCAAACCTTTAGTGCTAATAAAAAGTCAGTCTTAACTGATGTATCACAGTCAGATATATGAGTTTTGTTGATTGAATTTTGCATAAATTAGAGTACAATTAGTGATTGTCTGATAGGGCTTTTAGAGTTTTTGCACTCTCAGCTAGGTAGTGAACATTTTGCCCCCATTATTTTGTAGTTTAGAGCTTATTAGAACACCTTATTGTTGTCTGCAATAGAGGCCTAAAAGCATGTTTTAGTAGATTTAATATTAGGACTGCAGTAGTAATTTTTACTTGTGATCTGAGTTTTATTGTTACATCTGAGCATTTCTGAGCTTGTTCCAGTGTATCTCATGATTCCTAGGCCTTTGGCTTATTTTAGTGCTATTTGCTTAATGTTTTAGCTTATTCCATTAGTTTAATTGTCCATTTGAGTATTCTGTGGTGTTCATCAATCTGAATCCAGTTCATTTGAGCTAAAATTGGCTTAATAGACCTCCTGCATAAGTTTCACACAGATTTGAGTCAAGTGCTTATTAATAAGCACATGTAATAAGCTGTAAATAAGCCAATAAGCACTTATGGGCTTGTAAAAAATTTCTTTCACAGTATTTTTAAAATAAAATTTTAGAATTTCCATAAAAATTTCAAAATTAATTGAGTAGTTTTACTATTTCTTTTCTATTTTCCTAGTTTTAAATCATTTTAAATTCACAATAAATACAAAAATACAAAAATAATTTTCATTTTTCTTTTAAAAATAGTTTTCAGATTTATAAGATTTTTCAAAAATAGTATTATATTTTTAGACCAATTTTCCATTTATTAGACTTTTAACCATTTTTAAATAGTTAAAAAATAGATTTTAATTCATATTAAATAAATAAAAAGTAAAAATATTTTTTTTTCTTTTTCTCAAAATTCTTTTTAGTTGTTTAAAGTTTTTAGAAAATTGTTTCACATTTTTAGGATCATTTTTAAATAAAATTCGCATTTTATTTTGTACGTTACGTTTTTATATTTCACGTTTGCATTTCCGTTTTCAGATTTTAGATCTCTGTGCATATATAGCTTGTACTTTGTGCTCTAATTGTCATATCTTTGTACAATTTGAATTTCTTTTCCACTATTTTCATTTTACACCTTTCACAAACACGGTTTATCAATCACGATAAACAATTTTCCATTTAACCTTCACTGAGACACGACCCGAGTAATTTCTTATTCGTTGAGAAATTGCTTGGTTATTATATACTATACTATTCACGACACATCAAAAACACATAATCAACTAATAAATAAATAAGACGGTGAAAACACATAGCCGCATGCAAGCTTAATTAGATAGAACCCTAATTAAAACAATTCTAGGTTTAGAATGTGTAACACATAACAAGCAAATTGATTTTAATTATAATTGGAGTCTTCCTCAATTTTAGATCTATCTAATTATTATGTGAAACATATACTTGCATATAATAAATAAATAATCCATGACTAACATGCATGTTTCGTTATGGATTCATGCATAACAATTACCATATAGCACATCAATATGTAACAAACCTAGGGTTTCTATCCAATTTTTATTAATCAAATTAATCAAAACACAAAACCCTAAAACATGTTACAAACCTAGGGTTTCTAATTAATTACTAATCAAATTAATTAATTTAAACCACAAACCCTAATTAGGGCTAATAGATAAATCGACCCCCCCCCATAAATTAGGGTTAGGGTTTTTAATTTTTCACAAAAATTTAAAGAAAAACCCTAGAAACAATAACATGTCAATATAAAACAATCAAAGATACGTTTTTTTATTGGTTTTAGTAAGCAATTTACATGTTATACATGGCTCGTGATGCCACTGTTAGAATTTTATAATTATAACTATTATATATAATAATTAAGAACGAGTAGCACATAATAGCGGAAGCATAGGATCAAGTATAACATATAATAGTTAACTAAAACATAAATAGTAAACGCACCTTATGCAATTCTTGATTGGGGATGAACAAGTGATGAACCCTAATTAGGGTTTATGTAGATCTATGAATAACCCCTTACCTTTTTGTTATTCGATCTCTTGATAACAACAATAGTGTGTTGTTACCTCGTTATTGTACACACAAACTACTAACGAATAAAAGGTTTTGCAAGAAACAAGAACACTAATATTTTTGTAAAACAAAAATCGATCCAAGAACCCTAAGGTGTTGGTCGATCGGTTTTAGGGACAAAGAGAAGAGAAAGAAAACCAATTTAGGGTTATGAGTACAAGAGGTAAAAAACTAATAACCTTGGTTTTCTATATATACTAATTGGAAAACTTTTGGAGCAAGTTAGGGTAAGGGGAAACCCCCTTGGGTTTGTGTTCGACCGGCCTAGGAACCCAAAGGGTCCTTCCGGATCCTTGTTGCTTCCTATTTTCAATCTAGTCCTTCTCGTTGTCATTTAACGATAGTTAGTCCATACGGTTAACAACTAACAACCGTTAAGTCCATTTAGTGTTTTAATAATTATATAAACATAACATTTAATATATAATTATATTACTTTTATTCTCGTTTGTAATGTGTGCAATCCCGAGGTCTCGGGTTCGATTCTAGACATTTACGTATTAATATTTAACCAATATTCCAACACATTGTTAGGAGAGTGGAAGTCTTATAAAATAATCTAAAAGGGTCAAAGACTAAAAACTTAAAATTAGCACTAGAAAGCACAAAGTTCACATCAAATCATACGATTTTGGAGGCTCGTCCATTCCCTACTAATGTTTCGTCCATGCTCATATATCACTACCGCACTACGCAAAAGCTTTGATGTTAAAGAACGTGTTTTAAAAGATATTGACGCACAGTGGATGTTAAGAGTTAAGATAATGATCATGCGCGTATGGAATATGCGAACCCCTTGTATCTCTCTTCTAGCTAGTCTCTCGTTTGTAATTGTAACCGTGACAGGGGCGGAGCCAGGATTTATAGTTAGGGGTGCTGACTTTCTTCAAATAAAATAGCGATAACTATTATATATTTATATGCAAATAGAACTTTCATGTCCCGTAGTTTGAAGTTTGAATATAGATTATATAATCTATAGGTCATATCGTGGTTGTGATTGTGTTGTTGAGTTATAAATAACTCGTCTCTTTGCTTATAAAACTAAACTATATATATCATGATTTAATATGCAAGCCATGTAAGAGTAAGAAACTCTCGTATATTAATACATTTCTATACACCAAACATTAATCATACTAAAATATTTTAAATTATACAAACACCTTCAATATTACAAATTTGCAAGTGAATTTCTAAATTAGTTATATTATTCTAGCTTTTTTTAAAATATGGTAAAAAAAATGGAGATTGAAGATTACTGAATATATTTAAAACTGTTGGTTTACTTTGCTTGCTTTGAGCAATTGTATTTTACTAGGCTAGTATATTGGAAATGAATATAATTTGTGTAAATGAATACACCTAAAGTTTAAGCTAGTTATTGTATAGAAATATTATGTAAACATAATTGATTACCATAAACAACTAAATAAACTTATATCTTACACGATGCTTGTTTTTATTTGTGGCCAGCTGTTAAGGGAGGCTCGTAGATAAAAATACGTGATATATAAGCTTTAGCACTGTACACAACTAAGATAGTTGGACAGGTTGGGGAGGCTCAGCACCCACCAGTCCCCCTACCTCCTCCGCCCCTGAACCGTGAGTTCCCCTACCTCCTCCGCCCCTGAACCGTGAGTTCCAAGCTCAAGCTACACAAGTGAAAGATGATATATAGTAGACTTTCAGCTCAGTTAGACATCTTGTTTGTTAGCGACTTAGCGTTGTGCTTTTGGTCATGCCTCCAAGGCTACCACAAACATCCTAAAAGATGTTAAATATCTAGCCGAAATCTATGTTTAACTCAGTGCTTTAACTGACTTAGTAGAGACTTTGTGCAAAAGTTTATGTGATAATTAAGCATGACGATAATGAAATATTGTAAACCGCTAGTTTTAATTTTTATGAGTTATTCATCACTCTCGATTACTTGAAGATGACTTTAACAAATATTTAAAACATAATTTCATATGTCGTTAACGTTTTGATGTTGGAAGTAAATTTTGAGTCCCTAAATGTATATAGAGACATAAAGGGATATATATTTTGAGGCAATATACGGTTACACACTTCGCACACCCTCGAATTCGCACACCCTCAAATACAGCTATGATTTGAGTGATAACATGCATATATAGTAACATGATATCAGAAATGTCTTATTTTATAATTTATATATTGTTCTAGGGCTATATTTAGCTAACATCCAATTCTTGTCTCAAATTTTGTATAGTCATCACCATTGTTTCTTGCTGTAAATTTTATTCAATACATGCGTATCTTGTTTAAGCAAGTAATTTGGCACCTTTTTCTCTCTTAAGTACTTGAAGTTATGCGTACATATTAGGAAATGTGTTATCTTATATTTGCCGAGTTTAATATACGCAGTATAAATAAACATGATTAAATAGTGAGTCGTACCTTTGACGTTTATGGTTAGGATACCTAATCCTACTTGAAACTTTCTTTGTATTAAACATGGTTGGGAACTAGTAAAACTAAACATTATTGCATGCGGAAACAAGAAATTAGATTGTGGGGGCAAAAATATTTTTTTAACAATAGCAATAAAGTGTGGCAAAAGAACTAGTATCGAAATGATAAATCGAGTATCATTACTTAGAGACGAAGGAATTACTAGTATAAGGTTTTAGAGTGTTGAATGTTGGACTTTAGTGCGTAGGTGTGGGGCAATTTGAGTTTCGAGTGAAGGCCATTTTAAAAAAACGCTCAAAATTGAAAAAAGTTTACACTAAAATCCTTTTNTTTTTTTAAGCCATAGAGGGCACCGCCCCATACAATAAACATACATCCGCCCCTGATTTGATAGGTAAATGAAAGATGAAGAAACCTTCCAAGATTGTTTTAACATTTTTTTTAAATGAAAACGTGGATTAGACAATAGTAAACTTATTTTACAATAGCAATAAAGTGCGGCAAAATAACTAGTATCGAAATGATAAACCGATTATCATTACTAGAGAGGAAGGATTTACTAGCATAAGGTTTTAAAGTGTTGAATGTTGGACTTTAGTGTGTAGGTTGTGGGGCAATTTGAGTTTCGAGTGAAGGTCAATTTAAAAAAACGCTCAAAATTGAAAAAAATTTATACTAAAATCCCATTTTTCTTGTTTAGCCATACAGGGCACCGCCCCCATACAATAAACATACATCCGCCCCTTGATTTCATAGGTAAAAATGAAAGATGAAGAAACCTTCAAAGATTGTTTTTTAACATTTATTTATTATTTATTTATTTATTTATTTATTCTTTTTAAAACGAAAACGTAGAGGGAGCAATAGTAAACTTATTTAACAAGGTATTAAATTGTACTACTGTATAAAAAGAAGGAAAAAAAACAGAGGATGTTGCTTAACGCTAATTGCAATGGATTAGGAACCTCGATATTAGTGTGAGATACGAAGCACATGGTTGTGCACGTGTTTGGTTTCATGTGAATCTTCTTCTTTTCACTCGAGTGTCTAAACCATTGAGTGCACTCCAAGCCACAACACTCTTTTGAACAAGAGCCTTCACTCCTATATATTCACGCAATGGTCAAATCCGTCACAAATATTACCATTAGTATTATTTTAAGACATGTAGGTATAACTTGAAGAAAAGAATGCAAAATGGTTTTCATGCATGAGTATTTCAAAGTCATTAGGCCAATGTACATCAATATATAAAACCAAGTTGATAAACTTCGTAAGAATTGACAATCATGCTGTCTTTGTCGAGTTCATATAACTCGTTTATCAACGTCGCGAAAATAGCTACACGAACATCCTTTAACAGTATCTTTGTATATATTTAAAGTTTACGACGTGGATTGAAGAGGTAGAACTCTAATTTGTATAAGAATATAGTTGTTTAATGAGACGATTTATATATAACTTAAGGTTAGAAATAATGCGATCTTAATTTTACTTTAAACTAGGTTGTTGTTACAGTTGGTTTTGTACATAGATTGACGAGGGAACACGTGAGTGGCTCGTGCAAAGAGGGTTGACTGATACAGTAGTAGAGTAGTTGTCCCACCTTTGACATATGAAGGATGATGCATGTGATCATGCTAGCTAAAACTTTGCTTTCATGCCCATCACGCATGCCTCTTGCTATTTCTCTTACTGTCTTTTTACTACCATTATACTAGTACCGTATTGTTTATGCAATTAGGTTTATTGCGTTTTTATATCTAGAGTAATATACAGTAGTAGCTATTTGGTGCATATCTAAAGATCGAAGTTGTTTATTTGAGTCATTGAGTGCTTGTTGAGTTACTTTGACTAGTTATATATACAATAATCTAATTTGAGTAAACGCATGGTTGAACATTGTTTATTCAACTTAATAAAACTATTTCAAAGGCAATAAGTTTGTAAGATATGTGGTTATGTAATAAGAGATGAATACAGGAGGGGCAGGGTTGGCACGTGCATCTTTAGCGGAAAAAATTGTAGTGCAAATTTTTTAAAATATCTGATTATTTTTGTAATTTGCTCTTTTAATAAACCGATTTGTAGTGTGATTTCTATAATTTATCAAAGTTTGCCCCATTTACTATAACTTTCTGGCTCCTCCTTTGTCTGTAATATACTATCACAATCAGCGTCCGGTGTTTTGATTGATTCGATTGAGTTTCTGGCTCATGGTTTAACCTGCTGTACCGTCGGTTAAACCATTCTTTTTCCCTAAAAGCAGCTTGTGTTGACCATGCCACTTCTTAGTTCAACCGGATCTTAAAACATCGATCACAATTAAATGTTAGATGTCATCACAAAAAACAAGTATTGATAGAGATGAGAGAAAATGGGCATATGCATCATCGGTGGTTAAAACGATGTTGTTGTGTGTCACTACACCTTGTCCGCAAG
Source organism: Artemisia annua (assembly GCA_014162995.1). Classification (NCBI taxonomy): domain Eukaryota; kingdom Viridiplantae; phylum Streptophyta; class Magnoliopsida; order Asterales; family Asteraceae; genus Artemisia; species Artemisia annua. Next base: position 29,027 of record LBNU01008409.1, on the reverse strand, counting down.
GTTATATACTTATATTGGTTCCATGTACATGGCTTGAGCCATAATTCCATATGATAAGTACGTCTTAACTATAATATTTAACAAATCCAAAGGATCATATTATTCATGTATATGTTATTTTGCATGTACAAATTGAATTCTCTTATCTAAATTTCACACTTATAGTTAGGTTTTCTCTAAGAGAAGAATCAAGAATGATTTATTTGTATTTTCAAAATAGTAAACGATGATTTTGAAAAGTGATGTAACCCGAAAATTATATTGGGTGAAAAGTACTGTAGAAACTTTAAAAAAGTAGGGGTTTGGGGATTACGAGAAGAGAAGCATCAAGTGCCCGAGTCAAGACTCAAGAGTAGTCTTCAAGCTACATCTACCATTTTTTGTTCTTTTTATTATCCTGTACTAAGGGGGTTTGAAATTAGCCATTACGGAGTATTTATAAAAAGAAAAAAAAAAAATCAATAGATAATCAAACTTTAGTATTCTTGTAGTATTATTGTAGTTCGAAATAAACTCTTTGAGATTCAAATCAATATATTATCACTTTTGGCAAAAGAAGAGAAGAAAAGAGTAATCAAACCTTATCAATTACATACACTTAAACAACTATAACTATTTGTTAAATATAATTATAATTAGCAAAACATATATCCAAATAGTATCTCATGCAACAAGTTGAAGCATACAATTACATGATTTAATTAGTGCCTATAATGATACTTAGTCATGTGTTTGTATCTTTTAAGGTGTAATGTTTAAGTTAGAAGTGATGGTTAAGGGAATGAAAAGCATGCAAGTATTTAATTAATGATGTGTTATATATTTATGAATATATAACCTTTTAGAAAGCAAAAAATAATCCCTAAAGTTATAAACGAGGGCCTCCACATCCAACAACTGCTTTACTGTAAATTAATAGGGTTTCAAATTTGTGTCTAAGCTTGACGAGAAACGAGATCAAGTTTCCTTGTCACACCGAGTTCGAATGTTGTCACATTGTTTGATCGAGTTCTGTATATAACCGAGTCTGAATCGTAGTATTTTCTGAGCTTAATTAAGCTAAGTCGTCCTAGTTTAACTCATTTGCATTTTTAAATGTAAATAAAGTATTGTATGAACATTTGAACTTATTGAAATATATCAACATGTTTCTAAATAAAGTAACTTAACATAATGAGAATATCCAACATGTTTGATCTCTAATTGGCAAAAGAAGAACCTGTAAAGATTAGGAAGTTTAGCAAGCAATATAAATCCATCATTATCAATTATTATTTTCAATTTATAATTTAATAAAAAAACAATCATGAATAAGAAAACCTTAAAACCAACATCGTGATGCGAAGTAGTTATCCAATTTAGTCATGTCTTTCAAATTAAGCAACAACATCCAAAATCTACTTTGACATTGTAGTCAAACCTCTTTTTTTTTGTTTTTTTTTTTCTTCTTTCTTTCCAAGACGAACTACTTTTTACTATACCTGAGTTAGACAGAGTGACAAAACCTCGGATTTTAGGAAGCAGTCTTAAAACTTGATGTAGTTAGGGGGCCAATAGGCTCAACCCCGTAACATCTACCTTTCGACGCACTAATTATAAACAAGATGGGGATTTTTATCGATGTCTCAATGTGATTATCTTAGGAAGATTAACGTTAAAATAAATCAACAATGTCTGTTTTGTAAAAAAAAAAAATAAATAAATAAATGAAAATGAGCAATGATTTGCACACTCTCAAAATTTATTGGCACACTCCACTTAATGCATTAAACACTTGTACTTTACGTAAAACCTGCTTTAACTGTTTGTACAATTGAATGTGTCAATAAATTTTGAGAGTGTGCCAATCACTTCAAAAAAAAAAAAGAAGCAAGAAGCTTGTTGCATGCCGTTACCAACCCGATAGTTAAAAATAGTGTTTCATAGTACTTGAGGAAAGCAAAGGTGGTGATGATTAGATCATATGCTTTATATGCTAATAAAAGCCAAAATGATGCAAGAGATTCCATGTTTGCTCCTTCCTCACGCTACATATGAACCAAATCATGCACTTTTGTTGTGTCTGAGTTTATATATTTATAAGTTTTCTTGGTATATATTTTGATATATGCTGTAAATATTAATAATCCAAATTTGTAGTCTATTTCTTGTCTTTTTATAACAATTGAAACCCTTTTCTCCCTAGATGAATCTAGAGGAAAAATAATAAGAATAGTTACAAAACTTGTATTTGCACATAAGATGAGATAGTTTTGTAACATCTATCATTGCAAATTATAGTGCTACAATAATAGCCAGTCACATGCCTTAATCATATTAATACATGGAAAAAAAATGGTGAACAATGTTGGATTGTATGTCAAACAATCTCCATGTTTAGAAACTTCGCTATAGAATATTTGTTAATGAATTCGTGGTTTGACTATGAATCCTAAAACAAATAGAGCCTCATTGCGAAGATATGAGGCGGATTGAAGCTTAAAATTCATCAACCTTGACTAGGGAGTCCTTTATAATAACGTTTAAAATTGTGTCGTAAATCTATTGAATAATGACTAGAAGAGTACCCGTGCATAGCAACAAAATTTTCTAGCGGCAAACAGCTATAATTACGATAAAACGTGAAATAATCAAAATGCATAGCAACGGGATATCTAGCGGCAAACAGCTATAAGTGTTTCGTGTAACGTTTATATATAAAACGTGAAATAATCAAAATGTTATAACTTTCACTTTTATCAGTTAGATTCTAAATCTTTTTCTGCCTGAGTAGCAAAAGTTGATTTTCCGTGAAGTTCTCAACAATTGGCGTTGGCTTTACTTCGTCATCATCATCATCATCCGAGATGATAATAACATCATCTCAGTACAAGTTTAACAAATTGGGATTGAAAAGCAAATTTGGAAGCGGAATTGGGATACTTCCAAGACTTATTAACCCCACCGGTTTAGAATCGGAATAGAAAGGTTTCAACTTTCAAGACTTGTCCTTGGCCCAATGGGCTTCTGATACTCCCAAGCCCATGTGTTTTCTTTCCCTGTTCTACTTTTACTTTGATCCATTCGCTTAGTTTGGAGAGTACATTTCAGTATTTCAGTATTTTACTACACTATAGTTTTTTTTCATTGATTTTTCTTTATTCTTTTCTTCATTTGTATAAAATAACAGAACTTGACCAATATTTAGAGAGTGTTATTACAAGTGCACTTGCCTGAACTTATTTGCCCATCTAGCCCACTTAGACAAAATTACCCTCAAGAACTCACATCCACAACAAAATAACTTACAACATGAACCACTAGTCTGAGATTATTTCATGCCAAGTCAGCCAAACTAGATTCTGCATGGGCCCACACAACAACCCAAACAACCAATCACAACATTATTTCTTCTACTCCTATCCTTGTAGATAAGCCCTTATTTCCTTACATTAACATAACACCAACCATCTCATTCACCACACAACACAAACACACTCTCATTCTTGAAGGCAAAACATCTACACAACAACAACAATAACAACAATGGCTTCTACTGCTTGTGCTTCTTCTGCTATTGCAGCTGTTGCTTTTAGGTAACTTTTTTTTCAATACAACATGCATGTGTGTTATACTTTGTGTAGTATATAAAAAAAAAATGCTAATATATGATATGATCAACTTATTTTTTTGTAGTTCACAAAAGAGTGGATCTATTGTTGGATCAACAAAGGCTTCATTTGTTGGTGGAAAGAAGCTTAGAGTTAGCAAGTTGGGCAGTGCACCATCCGGTTCACGATCCTTTGGAACCGTGTGTGTTGCGGCTGACCCCGATAGACCTATTTGGTTCCCTGGGAGCACCCCACCAGAATGGCTAGATGGAAGGTTCGATACAATCATAAAATTTACATTAACATAATATAAGACATGCATGAAAAGTGTTTTTTATTTTTATTTTTTATTTTATTTATTTATTTATTATGTCTTTGTGATACTAATGATTTAGTGTTGTTAACCTGCAGTCTACCTGGTGACTTTGGTTTCGACCCTCTTGGTCTAGGTAAGCATGATCTTTGTCACGATTTTTAATACTTACTATCATTATATTTTTACATATAGATCACATTAGGAGCCATATTTGCATGATTTGTATATGTATAACTAGCAAAAAGAGCGAGATTATATTTATACATTTAGCTAGGTTGAAAATGAACTTTAGTTTATGATTTTATACTAAAACCTTTAGAGTTCCATTAGTTTCAAAGACTAAAGTGATATCCTTTGGCGAATTGGAGAAATTAACGAGTGTTCAGATTTGAACCTTTGGCACTGATTATTAAGATTTGACATTAAAATTCCTAGATTTTATTGACTGGATAAAATGTTATGCTTCTACTTAATTGATCATCTATGTATGGTTGCTTAACATGATCAACTTTACAAACAATAGGATCCGACCCCGAGACCTTGAAATGGAACGTACAAGCAGAACTAGTACACTGCAGATGGGCTATGTTAGGAGCAGCCGGTATCTTCATCCCCGAATTCCTAACCAAAATCGGAATCCTAAACACACCTTCATGGTACACTGCTGGTGAACAAGAATACTTTACTGACAAAACCACACTCTTCATCGTTGAACTTATCTTCATCGGATGGGCTGAAGGAAGAAGATGGGCCGATATTCTTAAACCCGGGAGTGTCAACACTGACCCAATCTTCCCCAACAACAAATTAACCGGCACAGATGTTGGCTACCCAGGAGGACTATGGTTTGACCCACTCGGCTGGGGAACCGGTTCACCTGCTAAGCTAAAGGAGTTGAGGACAAAAGAGATCAAGAACGGAAGATTGGCTATGTTGGCTGTTATGGGTGCGTGGTTCCAAGCGGAGTACACAGGAACCGGACCTATTGACAACTTGTTTGCTCACCTTGCTGACCCTGGTCATGCCACCATTTTTGCTGTAAGTGTATCTAGTAATCGATTAAAATACCTTTATGCTATTATGTTAATGAGTCTAATTGCTAACTTTTTTGTATGATTTTTCAGGCATTCAAGGGCTAAAATCTCAATGAAAAATGTTTGAAGGAGGATGGGTTTTTGGCAAAGTGATGTTTGTGTATTATTTATTAGACGACCTATCTTATTATCGTAGAAAACTTAATGCAATGTACAAATACCTCTTTGATTTGAACTCAAACTGTTGCATATGATGTAAGCTTGTATGTCATGGAACTACTTCACATGGATTCAGAAATCCTGAGCAAGATATGCACCAATGTTAAAATGATATAAGTCATAGTACTTGATTAACGAAGTAACATATCAAAAGGATACTTGCAAAATAGTACGTGTGTCTTTGATGTGATTACCGGGAAGTTAAGATTGAGATAATAATTTGATAGGAGTCAACTTAACGATGTCAATAACTGTTTGTGTGAATCATATAGTTTTCCTTTTAAAGAAACTCATAAAACTATGAATCAGATTTATCAATCATCATGAAATTTATTATCACGACTTCAAATCATGACAGTCACTTTTTTATAAATCGCCTCAGATGGTTAGCTTTCTTGCAATTTCATTGGTGGATTATAAGGCATGCTTGTGCGTACGCCTTGTTTGTTTTAGATTATCACCCTTTTACGAGCTTTAATAACCTCAAATAAGCCATCCAATCTTGTGTTTTTTGTTCGACTTGTTAAATCTGATTTGGAAGGAGGATGGGTTCAAAGAGTTTTTGGAAAAGTGATGTTTGTGTATTAATTATTAGACGACCTATCTTATTATTGTAGAAAAGTTAATGCAATGTACAAATACCTCTTTGAATCGAACTCAGACTGTTGCATATGTAAGCTTGTATGTCATGGAACTACTTCACATGGATTCAGAAATCCTTAGCAAGATATGCACCATTGTTACAATGATATAAGGCATGCTTGATTCACGAAGTAACATATCAAAAGGATACTTGCGAAATTGTACGTGTGTGTCTTTAATGTGATTACCGGGAAGTTAAGATTAAGATACTACGGAGTAATTTGATAGTAGTCGACTTCACGATGTCAATAATTGTTTGTGTGAATCTTATAGTTCTCCTTTAAAGAAACTCATAAAACTATGAATCAGATTTATTAATCATCATGAAATCTGTTATCATTACTTCAAATCATGACAATCACTTTTTTATAAATCGCCTCAGACGTACGCTTTCTTGCAATTTCATTGGTGGATTATAAGTCATGTTAGGCGTACGCAGTGTTTGTTTTAGATTATCACCCTCTTACGAGCTTTAATAACCTCAAATACGCCATCCAATCTTGTGTTTTTTGTTTGTTCGACTTGTTAAATCTGATTTGAAGCAAAAAAAAGATCACACTGTTTTGTTCAGCTTTGTTATGAAAAAAACTTACAGAAGAAGTGGGTCATTTTTCATTTATATTAATTTTGACCGCAAGTTTACAGTTGACTCTTTGTGTCGTGCTATTCATTTAAGATTGAATGCTAATGATGTTTCTGCTCCTCCTTTCAATTGGAACTCATGGGTACCTCGTAAGGTAAACGTGTGTGCTTGGCGCGTTGCTCTAGATCGTCTTCCAACCAGGTTGAACTTATGCCAACGTGGTATCAATCTTCCTACGTCGGTTTGTTTATTTTGCGGGTTGTCTGATGAATCTTGCGATCATTGTTTCTTTGTATGTCCTAAAGTAAAAGTAGTGTGGTTGAAATTTTGGAAATGGTGGAAAGTCCTTGCTCGGTTCTCTTTGAGTGACATTCTTAAAGGAAACTTTAATTTCACCAAAGATAAGTGGACAACGAAGCTATTTCACGCTGTTTGCTTGTCTTTAATTTGGTATGTGTGGAAGTGGAGGAATAAAATTTTGCACGCTTCGTCAGATGAAGAGGTATCTTCGGCTCAACAAGAGGACATATTCCTGGCGATCCAAAGATTATCTCTATTGTGTACTTCAAACCGTGCCTCTAAATGTCGCTTTTCTTGGTGTCATTGGATTAGAGCTCCTGGAGAAGTAGCTATTTTATAGTTTGTAGTTCCGGCTTAGCTTGGAGTTGGTACTTTGGTGTTTCATCTTAGTGTAGCGGTGATGTTTCGTTGTATTTTTTCTTTCCTATTGGCTCTTGCTTATAGCTGTCTTTGTTATGTTGCTTTGGCTTTTTGCCTTTAATAATATCTTTGCCTATTTCAAAAAAAAAAAAAAAAAAAAAAAAAAAAAAAAAAAAAAAAAAAAAAAAAAAAAAAAAAA
>LBNU01008409.1:0-11589 GCA_014162995.1 Artemisia annua | reverse complement strand
TATATTATGTTGTGTTCACATATTATCTTTGAGTTGGTCAAAGTATTTCCATTCATATAATAAAGCAAAACGTCAAGTATATCTTTGATTAAAACGAGTAATTTGTAAAAGATAATTAACGTAAAAAGCGGTAAACTATTCAACCCCCCTTCTAGTTTTCCACACAATATGTGGGTGAAATTTCATTCGTACAAAGGTTTATATTAAATACAAAAAGTACACTGCAGCATCTTCAGAAAGTGTACATATGTTTTGAAATTCTATTGGTTGAAACATGACGGACCACTGTAGCCCCGTCCCGTAAAACAACTGTTTGAAACACTATTCATTAGCCTTTCCCCCGTTTTCTCGGGTCTTGATGCCCGTTATCTTCCTGTAATGGACTGCCCCTACCTCTAGAGTAACTTCAATTCCACCGCCTCATATTTGATATTTCTCGCACCTCCTAGAAAATTCCATAATCTCTCATCTTCTTCTCCATATCTGATCAAAGCCACCCAAAAACGCTCCGAGTTAAATAAATTCCGATCAAATATTGTACGCAACAGTTGGAGTAACAGTACCATGGTTGCACGAGATTGTACGAAACAGTTGGATTAACAGTACCATTGTCTATATCTTTAACACGCTCACCCCAGATCTAGATCCTTCGCTACACACAAACTTCATCCTCACAAAAAACACACACACATCTATATCTTCAAACAATCTCTAAACTGAGAAACACGAATCTTCCCATTGTTTATTAATTTTAGAACTACTGCTACTACCATATCCTCACAAGAACTACTGCTATTACCAAATAGAACGTATCAGGTATTATCCTCTTTCAAAACCTTTTTTTTAACAACCATTATCTTTAACATAAATTTAATTTTTTAATGATATTAATTTTTAATTATATTTTGTTTGATTTCATTTGAGACTCTACAACAGGGAAAGTATTCGTAATATGTTATTTTCTTATAATTTTGACAACTACAGAGTATAGTCGTTTCTCTTAGATAGGTACGAAGAATTATGTGGAAGAAAAATGGTTGGTGCTTGAAGGTATGTGTTATTACAAGATTTTTTTTTTTGGGAGAAAGTTTGTTTTTGATTATATGTTAATTCTTATTTTTCAGGCGAGGTATATTTGTGTGGTATTTTTCAGCCGAGGTATGCCCTATGCTTCATTTCTAAATTGAACTTGGTTGTGATAAGTTTTAGTAGCTTACATCAAGTTATATGTGAATTAGTTTGTTTTTCTAGCATGACAAGTATAACTTTTTAAGGAATTTACAGGAAATCGAGGCTGCAAGAAACTATGTGGACTTCATGAAGCAATAGAAACAGATTCTGGAGGCTAAAGTTAGGTACATTATAGTCGGATACTTAATTCAATAGCTGTTGCATCGATTCTGTGGTGGGATGTTTTTCTGAAAAATATCCCAATTTTGGATTGTTAAAATGTTATTGTGTAAAGTTTGCATATTAAAGGGTTACTGAAATTGCGTGAGTTGGATGCTTTTGTGTCAAAAGTTGATGCCATTGATACGTAGATAAAAAGTTGTTTTCCGTTATTTTGTGAAAGAATTAATAGGTAGGATGCAAAAAAAAGGGAGCGTTCATCGACCTAGCTACTGTTAGGTACATGATGGTAGCAAGTTATGTTTGAGAATTGTTAGTTGCGCATTATAAGAAGAGCTTTTTATTTGCCTAGGTGTTTCAGACCTGTATTAATTCGGTTCTTCGTAAAAACAGAGCAAGTGAAGTCTTGGATATGGTCAGTTAGGTTCACTATTAGTTAACAAGCATTTTCATATAGTGTAGCTGTTTGCTTTATTTATGAGGAACTTTATGTGAACACGAAATAGCTAAATCATAGGTTACCCCAAACATTACATCTTTTTTTTCATTTCATTTCATTTTTTATTTGATTATGTGAGGGCTTGATGATTTTGCAGTACTGTGGAAACCACTGGAGCAAAAAATGGTGCTTCTTTTGCCCAAGTTACAGTAAGGTATTTCTACATTTCAAATTTGATCATGTCAAATTGAAGTATGAATTTGATGATGTGAAAGAGGAAACTCATCCATGTTTTGCACCAAGTAAGAGAAGTCTACTCATCACTTCTGCTTATACTTTTGGTATCATATGTAAACAGGTCAATCTAGACGAAACACATGACAATTTCAGCCATTCAGAAAACCAAACTGGTGTGCATCTTTTTAAGTTACTAAACAGCAGATACATTACCCAAAATCATTTCGTAATCATTTCACTCAAAACCCTTTTACACTTAACTTTTGCAGGTGATTGAAGGGGAGTTTGTTGAAGTTTAGGAAAGACAGTTATGCGGGTTGAGGATAATGAGAAGAGGGATGATGTTGAGGTAATTGAGGAGAATGAGAGTGAGGGTGTTGTAGATGAGCGAAATTTCAAACAGCAAAAAGTTACGGTATGAACCTTAACATGTTCAATGTTTCGTATTCAACTTTCATTTTCAGGGTTGTGTGCTTCTGTTCAAGTTATGTTAATTATGACGCATTCTTAAATTTTTGATGTTTTTAATTTGTAGGCATGAGGGTGTGGTAGGTATACGGACAATCACATGTGCTAAAGAGGTGCTGAAAATCCTTGAAGAAGAAGATAACCATGAAGTCGAAACAAAGGTAGCTGGACAGAATATTGGACATGGTGATGGCAATGACACCTATTTGGTGAGTACAATTAGTTTACTCACTTGACAATATGATACTGGTCCAGAACTTGGTGGCCATTTGAAAAGGTTTGAGTGAAGGATTAATTATTAACTTTTAAATTGATGTTCTATTAATGTGTCACTTTCGGAGTTACTGTAGGTTGGAGACAGGAATAAAGACCATATATGCTAGGAGAGGCCCAAGGATGTGGACATAGCACGAATCATCATCGAGATCAACACATAATTTCAATGAACTGAGGTGGCACTTGATTTAGCGGACACACCACGTGCCATTAGCAAGAGGACTTACAGATGCTGATACTGATCAATGGGCAAAACGTAGAAATATCATCAACCCTGCATTTTTTGTCGAAAAATTCAAGGTTCGTACATGTTTCTTATTAAGTTTACAGATATATAGTTACCAGCAGAGTTACATACAGCCAAGTTGGGTCGTTTTTAGTGGTATCTTTCTTGCAAAAAAAATTAGTTTGCTATTAAACTATATATATAGTAGACTTGAATGTTGCTCACATTTGATTTTTCTGATGATCAATGACACAGGTTCAGTGAATATCGGGTTGTTTATGTGCTGAAACGGGGTTTCAAAAGGGTGAATTTGGCTGCTGAAATAGGGGCTAAAGTGGGTGTGTTTGGATGCTATAATGGGTGCGTTTGGGGGCTGAAGTGGGGGTTGAAATGGGTGTGTGTGGCGCCTGAAATCGGGATACTGCTAAACCGGGGGCTGAAAAGGATGGACTTTAGTTCTGGAATGGGAGCTAAAGTAGGTGCGTTTGGATGATGAACTTAGATGTAGTACTTAAAGGTTGTCTTTAAAGAGACGATGCATATCCATACTTCACTTCCCCTACTTATATCTTGAGAATTGCAGCAGGTAGAAACTTATACTTTTGTCATTGTGTAGGATTAAACTTATATGAACGTTAGTTATTGAAAAAAATTATAATTATAGTGACTTGCGTTTGGACCTAGCATGGGTCATTTCTGATTCACTCATTTTTGTATCTTTAAAATCTAAAATATTCTGTACTTAACATTGTACATATACATAATACCACGGTTGCTTTTGTTACATGCCCGTGCGTTAACCTGCATATTCAGTTCAAATATGAGCCTGAATTTACACCTACAACAAATTCAGTTATCTAAGTTTATGCATGTTTATTTGTCACTACGCAGAGCATATAAACTCGCATGACACTCGATATCAATCAAAACAAGTACTATGCAAGTATCAAACCGTCCATTAACCTTGATAGGATAATACTTGCACGTTCTAACTTTCAAAGCTGCCAGAATATATAAAATCAGGGTGAACATGATATGTATAGGTAATGACCTTTGTTGTAGTTTTTTTCGCTTTTCTTTATTTAACTGGTTCTTTTATCTTTGGGGCAAACTTACATAAAATACCATAATTACAAAACCCAAAAAAATAAAAAATAAAAATTTATAACACAAACATCATAAACGAAAAAATAGAGAATGTACAAACATATTGTTACAAAACACACCCGCAGCATCGCGCGGGCTTCCCCGCTCGTTAATACCATGTTGATTAATGCAAAAATGGTATCAACAATCACAATCACAAGGACACCAAGAATCGCTCCTAAAGATTCTCCCCAAATAAATGCAACCAAACATACAAAGAAAGAAAGATTGTCCCCTTTAAAGGTTGAAATCAACTCACTACAAAAGTCACTCAACACTTAACAATGATAGGATCAAATAATGAGATCGAAGATAATCAGAAAAGGGCTATCCTTAGATTTAAAATTTTCATATTTACTCAAACATGCTTTAAAAACATTGTACATTATGCATTTTATATATGATTGTACTTTGGTATATATAAAATTAATTATAAAAGTAAGGGGAGATATGAAATTCGTGCATTACAAAATACCAAATACAGAGAGAATGAGATAATAAGAAAAGAAAGGCGAATTAGATAATGAAACCTTAATGTCAAACTTTTCCTTATATAGCCAGAAATTCCTTTAAGGCTCCTGCACTTATAGAACCTTTAAAGCGTGAAATGCAGATTCAAGACTTTTACACCCTAACACTGCTTTCTGTGTGTTGTTGTGTGTGAATCCTTTAATTGCCAAGCTATGCCTACAGAAACAATGTAATCCTCATAAAAACTACTTTTAGCATCAGAACTCTTCTTCCCACTGCTCCGCTTAGATTTTCCCGAATCTTTTGTAACATGTTTGGCTGGCTTTTCTCTTCTTTCCTGAGGAACCTCCCTCACTTGTACTTATTTTTCCTTATTATCCGATAAACCGGTACATCTTGTGACAACTGCCATGCATTCTTGGCGAAGAGCACCAGCAGCTTCAGGATGAACAGTTGCAACAATGTTGCAAACAGATGCTTGAGCATGACCCAAATTGGCAGAAGAAAATAAGCACACAAGTCTTTTAGTAGTCAACTCATCCTTAAGGGCAGCTTTAACCAGATATTATAATAAGAGAGGGGTCAATTTTTTTGATTAAACAATGGTAACATAAAGACCCGGTAACATTTACATTAGTAACCTAGAAGCACAAAATGAAACTTTGTTTCCTTAGGGCAAATTTTGGTGAAACTTTAGTGACCTCCGTGTAACATAACCCTAAAATTAAACAATACAACTTCTAAAGCTATAAGTACAACCAATAATACTTATAGAAATTCCCCTCATATTTAATTCTAACATACAATTAATAATAACATTAAATACAATAAATAAAACGTTATGTACATTAAATACAATTAATTAACTGGTCAATAAATACAATAATGCACATTAAAACATCCCTTACATAAGAAATACAAATTATCAAGTATATTGTACAACCAACTTAAACACAATTCCTACATTAAATGTCACTAATACAAATAATAAAGCACATTATACAAATNATATTTAATTCTAACATACAATTAATAATAACATTAAATACAATAAATAAAACGTTATGTACATTAAATACAATTAATTAACTGGTCAATAAATACAATAATGCACATTAAAACATCCCTTACATAAGAAATACAAATTATCAAGTATATTGTACAACCAACTTAAACACAATTCCTACATTAAATGTCACTAATACAAATAATAAAGCACATTATACAAATATTCAACCCCGAACGGGCAACGGGCCAAATGGGCTCGAGCCCGAATGGACACGGGCCAAACGGGCTCAAGCCCGAACGGACACGGGCTAAACGAAAATTTTGATATCCGTAAATTTATTGTCAAAAAGAACATAATAAATTAAAATACATGATTCACTGAAAAATTTTATTTCAGGGTACCCGCCGCCGCAACGCGCGGATACCCTGCTAGTAATTTAACGGGGTGTTTCTTTTTTCCCTTAGTGAAGAGATTGGACCCACTTTCCATATAATATTATTACTTTTTTAGGTAGGGCCCATAAAAATCCCTTATTCTCTCTATATCCACAAGGGATAAAAATGGAGACCATCCCATTAAGAGACATTAACAAACGTGGGACCCACTGAACCCGTTAAGGAGAAAAAGAAACAACCCCTAAAGCTATATTACCAAACTATTACTAAGTGCTTATTTTTACTACTCACATCAATTTTCGGTAAATAAACATTGACCATAAAGTTGAATATTAAAATTTTCAAAATTTTCTATTACCCATGCCTATGCGGGTATAAATGAGCCGAGTATTGACAAGCTCGCGAGCCTCACCAGCAGAGTATTTTGAAGCTAAAACTCGACGCATTTAAATCAAATCGACTTCGAATAGTTTACGAGTCGATCTCAAATAACTCGCATCCGGTCAACGGGTTTGGGTAGAAGTCCCGTCCGGTTTTTTATTATATGATAACAGGAAGCAACTAATTTTACCGCTCTAACACAAACGAGAGTCCCCAAAACAAAATTTGCTTTGCTCCCAAATACTTGGATACAGATCAAATTGTAGGTATTAATCAAATCGAACGAAAAATGGGAAGTCTAGCAGTATTCACCCCTATAATCTCCACCGATCCATGGCTTAATTCCCCCAATTTTCTACAAATTTCATCTTCTAGGGTTCGTAGTAGTAGTAATTTTAATTCCAGAAAACACCAACGTCATAAGCTCAATTGCAGCTATCATAATCGCAACACGTCATCATCATCCTCATCTAGAGATGATGATCACCAGCCTCATCAAGATGCTCTTCTTAAAGTCATTTTAGGTCCCTTTTTTTTTTTTATCTTCTTAATAATTACTCTATTCATTATTTCTAGATGCCACCCACTTATTTAAAAGCGTCTATGTAAGCAGTCTCCCTACTCTCGGGTTTACCGTGGGGTAGGGGTATTGTTGTTGTATATTGTGAGCTTTGGTAATTGTTAGTTTATTTTATTCAGGAATTTCAAAGGCTGAAGGTAGGATTGGGCGCACTACTACCATGGTTCTCGGAGGGACCGTTGCGGACGAGTCTCCATATGAGGGGATCAGTATGAACAAAATGGTACTCATTTTTATAATTATCTATGACTGTCATTTATATAAATGATAGTGTTTGCTTATGAGGGGTTGCATTTAAAAATTTAAAACTAGTAGGTAATCGTTTTCTAGTAAATAATGCTTTTAGTTTAACAAGTTAGTTTAGCGGTAGCTGCAGCAGATTCTGATTTTGATCTTTTAGGGCCATTTTTATGCGCAAATCATTAATTATCCCGAATTTTTAACCTTCAAACAACTAACAATCTATTAATCTTATTATCACAACGTCAAATAACATAAGAACATCCAAAAACAACATGTTTTGCTACAACTGATTATCCGATTGTGATTATGTTATATATCGTTATTACTTATAAAAAATGCCAACCAAAACAACCCCTATCCAAATTAGCATATGAATTAGGGGAACCTATGTTACTGGTTTTCATTCTGGTTTTAGGTCTGTGATCATTGCGGTTCAGTTTTTTGATGTTTAGAGATAGAGAAGTTACTATCAGGAGAAAGTTTGTGTAACCTTTATAACTAAAACAGATACCATGTCAATCTGTAATATTGAAGTTGGAAATAACTCATTCGACTACAATGCAGTGCTTATTTGAACTGTTTCTGGTGTTTAAGTTAAAAGATTTCTTATGCTTACATGACAGGTAAACATTTATCCAACTGCTCGAGGATTTACAGCAATTGGGTCCGGAGGTGATGATTTTGTGCAATCTATGGTAGTTGCTGTTGAGTCAGTAGTCCAACATCCAATCCCGCAAGTAAGTCTAACTTCTTGTTGCTATACACTTTATAATAAATAGATGGGTGAACAAAATATGTCCTCGCGAGTCTCATCAAAATGGATGGAACGTCTTGACTTTAGCACGTATTTGAATGAAAATGTTTGAAAAGTAGCAAGACACCTCAATACCTTAACAGTGCCAAAATGTTACGAGTTGGATGAAAAAAGATGATGTAAGGTTAAAGAGGTAATTCTTGATTAAAACTTTAAAAGAAGAGAGAATGTTGCATTTACATTAAGAAGCCAGACATAAAATTGTTGGTTATTTTGTGGCTTTGAAACATTGGAAAGAAAGTGCTTGCATTTATTTTCAGATTGAATTGCTCAAAAGGTTCATGGAAATACCACACTTTGTTGATAGATTCTAGTATTTTTTTTCATGTGAAAGAAGTAACAAATTGCCTCAGATTCAGTGGTGAATCTAATATGATTGTTACATAAGCCTTTTGTATGTCATATAACCACATTGAAATCTTACTTGTGAAACTAGTACTACGATGAACAATCCACTCACATTGATAGTTGCAGGAAATTAAAAGGCAAACACACATTATCTATGCGATATAAACATATCATCAGCATTTGCGGCCCCTTGTTGTTCTTGTAATATATCGTGTATACTGTATATCAGTACTTCATACATAAGAAAGACAGACTCACTTCATATAAAGATAACCAGCAGTCCAAAATGAAAATATTCTAGACTCGGAAAAATCCATTCTAACTATAATAGTTTAACAGTATTCACATCCACCTTAACTGAATTTTGCTTAAACTTTTATCATGACAGGGCAAGGTGAAGCAGAAATTATCATCTGGTGGGAAATATGTCTCTGTAAACATAGGACCTGTTCAAATTGTTTCTAGTAAGCAGGTTGGTACCCAATCTTTGATCAATGTTATTTTCTTTGTAATAGGCAACAAATAATTTGTTGTCTATTAAGAAGACACTATTCAGAAAAAGGCGGCAAACGGGCTCATGTTATACAAATCGCTTTAGAAAAGACCCAAAACAACGAAATGAATTCCTCAAACGTAACACCTCATTTATATTTAAAAAATTAAATATATTATATCTATAAGTTTTTCTTTAAAAACAATTGTAATGTTCTCCAATTGTGAGAAAATATGTGCCCGTTAATGCCTATTTAACTTTTAAATGGGCCATACATGCCCATTTCAAAAAAAGGAGGGGGCTAAATGTGCCCAAATCTTTTACAAATTAGCCAATTTTTTTTATTTTGGGCACAAATTGCCAAATAAGATAGCTATTAACATTGTGATTTAATATTACCACGAACTATGATTCATAGATTACTGGTCTTAGATTTTTAATTATGTCTTTGTTAATCTTGAGCTGGAAAAATAACAGCTTAACAAATTTTTATGTTATCTCAAATGATAAAGTGTTTGTGAAACCTTTCTGCAGAAAACTCCTTGGTACTTTAGATACACCTAGGGGCCTTACTATTGCTTGTATGAGATCCGTACATGCGTTATTTATTGACTACCAATCTACAATATAAGTTTTTTGTGAACAAACAGGGGACAAATTCTTTAGGTAATAAGGTGTTCAGGTAGAGCTAATAGGTGTTGTCACAAACTTACACTCAAAAGTCAAATTAAAGATTCGTGTTCTTGAGAATGGTCTGAGGGTGACATTGTACCTTCTTTTGCATAAAACAAAGCGGCTTATGATTCTAAAGTGCATGAAGTTCTTTATGTTGATGTGTTCGGTTTTTATTAATAGGCGAGTATATATAATGACGAGGTGAATACTTACTGATTTTCCAGGTTCAAGCTGTATACTACGCTATGAAGAGAGATGATCGAATGAGATACTTTCTGTAGTGTATATATCTGTATGTATAGAAGATTAATCCATCTGGTATGGGAGATGATTTGCACACATTTAGATTTGATTTGCACACTCCAATGTACAACTAGTTAAAGCAGAATTTATAAACTGTATAACTGTTTAATGCACAGATTGGAGTGTGTCAATCAAAAAGTGGAGTGTGCAAATCATTTCCCTATATTGTTCATATGTTCGTTCATTTGTACCTGATGAATGTCGTTTAACAATTTCAAAATTAGAACGTCTTTGTATTTGTGAATTAGTAAAATAGTTGCTGTGTTGCATACATAATGTTTGAATTTCAGTATTAGTATGATTAGTGGGCTCTGTATACTTTTCTCTTCAGTATCTATCAACAGAGCCGTTCCATTATCAATGGTTAATCCCAGTTGACCTTTTTCTGTGGGTCTTATTTTCATTTATGTTGCTCCAATTAGACCAAGTGTAATGGCTCCACTTTCACGTAGCGTCATACCATCATCTTCTCACCCTCTTACACCCGTAATGGTCACCACATTCCTTACCATATTTTTATACAGCACTTAAATACACTCATACCCTATTTAAATACAAATACCACAATACCCACACATACACAAACTTTATTTTCAATCACTGGCCTGCACTGTCGATTCCCTTTTTTTCAAAAACTTTATTTTCAATCAGTGGCATGCACTGCCGATTCCTTTTTTCCCCCTTTATGCGTGAACCAACACATATTGTAACAAGGACCATGCATGGTGGTGCCCAAAATATTGGCTTCACGTGTGATGGTTAGGGTGTGATGGTTAGGGTCGGATATTTGAATCCCCAAATGAAGCCTGATATGCAAAATCCGAAAGAATCTTATCTTGCGGGGTCTCATTTTCATTTATGTTGCTCCAGTTTGATCCTTTGGATTCAATTTTTATGATCATTGATTGTAGGGAAAACAACTTATACATACATGACGAGATCTTGCTGAAACACAGCGACTTATGAAATGAAATCGAAAAGGTTAACGTCCAACATTTATGAATAGGACTCTGAATGGTTTACATATCACATTCGTCACTCAATAATAAAAAGTGTGCCAGACCGCTAGTTAGACATTACTATTAAAACCAAATTTTATATTGAGTTTGATTGCCAAGGTTTATATAAAAAAGATAGTCGACATTGGTTCATTGTGGGGCTGACTTGAATGACATATTCACATGAAGCAGGATATCTTCACCGTTGTTCTAGTCGACATACTTTGGTGAGAATTAGTTGTGGTTTTATTTTTTATAGAGGAAAAAAGCCGGCACCAACAAATTTATAATTTAGATGTATTGTCAATTGAAAAGTAGGCTTAAAACCAGTAACTTGATTACTGATAACGAAATATAGTTACATTCTAGAAGCAAAGTTAGTGGAAATGCAATACCGAGTAAAATTCAATGGCATACAAAGAGGATTTTGACCTTAAAGCTTGTGAAGAAAATCAGAAATGATATACTAGCAATTTGGAATGTCTATTGCAACATTTGAAGTCAAAAACATATGTTTCAAACACTGCTTTATATGGAAGAAAACAGCAGAATTTGACCAATAGCAACTGCATTTGAAAACATTTATTTTGGAGTAAATGTCTTCAATCATGACTTAATTGCTCATTCAACTACATTCCCAAAATTAAATTGCAATAACCAAAACATTTGTAACCATACTCAAATTCATTTCTATAGCCATTACTCCTGATATAATGTTACACAAAACAATATTGCCC
>LBNU01008408.1:195348-210200 GCA_014162995.1 Artemisia annua | reverse complement strand
ATTATATCTACATATTATCAACCGAGAGATGTGGGTATCCAAACACTACATGAGAGGTGCTAGTATATTTTCTCCGTGCTTATTTTGAGTAAAGCGGAACGACTAAATCTTGTAATTACTTTTAAGTTCGCATTAAATGACCTCTAACTTGTTTTTTCAATTGGAAATAAAAGCGCATTTGCTTGAGGACAAGCAAATCTCAAGTGTAAGGGTATTTGATGAGACGAAAAATGTTACGTTTTTAGGGGTCGGTTTGAGTCCTAATTCGTATGCTTTTGGTTTGGATTTCACCCAAAGTCGTTTCTTTTCTCATTTTAGGTACTTTTGAAGGGAAAATCACAAAAGAAGCATTTTCGGGCGTTTTCGGAGTGAAAAAGTACGGAAAACAACAAAAACTCAAAAGACCTTGAAGATTACTGAAGGTGACGCCGTCACACTCTACAAGGTAACGCCGTCAGGAACAAGTGAAGTCCAGAATTGGAAAAATACTCGTGACGGGCCAGAGAGTTCGTAGTGCAATTTGGTGATGCCGTCAACCAAGGCCGTCAGATCTGGAACCAGCAATTATGACCACGTCAAGGAAGGCCGTCAGAAAACCCTAATCGCCGAGCTGACGACGTCACCTATTGGGCTGACGCCGTCAGCCCGCGTTTTCTATATATATAGAACGATTTTTTTTATAAAAAGGAGAACCTAGTGGAACTTTAGTCTAATTTTGGAGTGAAGAACTTTAGGGTTAAACCCTAGTTCGTGTATTAGAGACCTTAGAGGGTATCCTAACCCCTCTAACTTGCATGTTTAATCCAAGATAAGTCTTTATTCATACAATATGTCTATGTGTTGTGTGATTTATGCTTGTACTTGTCTTTCTTTTAACATGCTAGGCTAATTTACTTTGTGTTTGCTTAGATCTAATGAAACCTAACTATTGATTATCATGTGATGTGTATGTTGTGATTGTATTTGGGTGAATGTTTCATCTACGTTAGACTAGAGAAAACTGGCTAATCTCCTATACGGTAACAAGCTTGAACGTCTTTAGAAACGTGAATCGTATGTGCGTTATCGATTTTAAGGTAGTATTTCATGCATAGGTTGCTATCGGTGAGCTCATGATAGGATGCTTGACGTATCGTCATAGAGTGAGGTAGGAACTTATAGAGTTAGGGAATTGAACGCACTCCCTACGACTTGTTAGGAATACACCCGTCATCCACGCAAACTCAACATACTAATTACATGGTAAAAGATAGTTAGGGAGTAATGAAATCTAAGTAAACACTATTCTCCACCACTGATTTTCTCTAAAACAAAAAAATACAAAAATATAAGTAGCTTAGAAGTAGATAACTTGGGTTAGTTGACTAGCAACTAATTACGCCCTATCCTCCAAAACCAGAGATTTTACTGCTTTCATAAAATATAAAATTACAAAAAGAATCTTCCTCCACCCTTAGACCTAGATTAGAGTAGCCTTTAGCCTAACGAACACTATTCCCTGCGAGAGAACGATCAATCCCCCGGTACTTGCCACTACACTATACTACATCGGTCAGGTACACTGCCTGGTGGGGATTGCAAGCTTCTCGAGATCCCTCGAGAGGTAAAACGTAGTGCGTGTTGCAGTCCCGCACGCATCAGAATCCCAAACAAAAGATCCGAATCAGTGTTAGGATCATGAATAACGAAGTCTCGAAGAAATAACCAGCAACATAAGATCTTCTTGGGATGAATCAAGGCTTACAAACCCTAACTTCCAGCAATACCTCATCAACTATGAACCAATCTCTTCGTATAGCAGACCAATGATAGGAAGGGTAATTGCTCTCATCAAGTGAGCAAGCGTTAAGGGACAACGGCTCCAAAAAAGTAAGGTACAATTGCTCTCAACAAGTGAGCCTTTAGGGACAATGGCTCTTATCATATAAGGCACAAATTGCCCAGATAAAGTTAGCCTTTAGGGACAACGGATCTCATCATGTAAGTGACAATTGCTCTTATCAAGTGTGCAAGCATTAGGGACAACGTCTATTAACATATAAAGGGCGATTACTCTCATCAAGTGAGCAAGCGTTTTAGGGACAACGGCTCCCATAAAGTAAGGTACAATTGCTCTCAACAAGTGAGCCTTTAGGTACAATGGCTCTTATCATGTAAGGCACAAATTGCCCTGATAAAGTTAAACTTTAGGGACAACGGATCTCATCAAGTAAGTGATAATTGCTCTTATCAAGTGTGCAATCTTTAAGGACAACGGCTATCATCATGTAAATGGAAATGGTCTCATCAAGTGAGCAAGCGTTTAGGGACAACGGCTCCCATAAAGTAAGGTACAATTGCTCTCAACAAGTGAGCCTTTAGGGACAACGGCTCTTATCATGTAAGGGACAAATTGCCCTCATAAAGTTAGCCTTTAGGGACAACGGATCTCATCATGTAAGTGACAATTGCTCTTATCAATTGTGCAAGCATTAGGGACAACAGCTATCATCATGTAAAGGCAATTGCTCTCATCAAGTGAGCAAGCGTATAGGGACAACGGCTCTCATAAAGTAAGGTACAATTGCTCTCAACAAATGAGCCTTTAGGGACAACGGATCTTATCATGTAAGGGAAATATTCCCCTCATCAAGTTAGCCTTTAGGGACAACGGATCTTCTGGCCTTATTCGCATACTCATGGAGTTGGGTTATGGGTATTTCGGATCTCATTAATTCTGCGACTTTCATTTCAATGTTATCAAAAATTTGTTCGTAGGTCGCATTTATATAATCTAAACTTCCTTCCTCCAGGAACATGGGATCTTCCCATTCTTCCTTTTCGTATCGTGCCGAATCCTCAATGACCTCCCAGTACTTATGAATGCTGAGCGTACTTAGCCTAACATTAGCGGCATAATCTATTACTTTTCTAGTCTGATGATTTACACCATCATAACAGGTTTGGATTTGAAATCAAAGATCGAGGCCGTGGTGAGGGACTTTTTGGAGTAAGTCGATGAAATGAGTCCATCCTTCGTAAAGTGTTTCACCTTGAAGGTGTTGTAAATTGAGGATCTCATTTCTGAATTTGGTGGTTCTTTCCGGTGGGAAAAGTTGTGCAACGAAACGAGTTGACAAAATTTTATAGGGAAACGTACCATGGCCTCAGCAACACTTTTCCTTATACACCAACTTGGGGTCAAACGGTATACCATATGGTATATGTAAATTCAATATAAGATAATTAGCCATAACCATTTTAGATAGCCAAAATATCATAATCTATTTAACTGTTATTTCCCAATAATAAACTCTCATCCACAAGATTTGAGCGTAACATGAAGACATAGCAATGTATTCAGCTTCTGTGGAGGATATTGATGTGCTCATTTTCCTTTTAGACGACCAGCTGACTAATTTGTCTCCAAGAAATTGAGCACCTCCTGATGTACTTCGATGAGTATCCTCAACAAGTGAGCAAGCGTTTGGGGACAGTGGCTCACATAAAGTAAGGTACAATTGCTCTCAACAAGTGAGCCTTTAGGGACAAAGGCTCTTATCATGTAAGGGACAAATTGCCCTCATAATGTTAGCCTTTAGGGACAACGGATCTCATCATGTAAGTGACAATTGCTCTTATCAATTGTGCAAGCATTAGGGACAACAACTATCATCATGTAAAGGCCAATTGCTCTCATCAAGTGAGCAAGCGTTTAGGGACAACGGCTCCCATAAAGCAAGGTACAATTGCTCTCAACAAGTGAGCCTTTAGGGACAACGGCTCTTATCAAGTAAGGGACAAATTGCCCTCATAAAATTAGCCTTTAGGGACAATGGATCTCATCATGTGAGTGACAATTGCTCTTATCAAGTGTGCAAGCATTAGGGACAACGTCTATCAACATATAAAGGGCGATTACTCTCATCAAGTGAGCAAGCGTTTAGGGACAACGGCTCCCATAAGGTAAGGTACAATTGCTCTCAACAAGTGAGCCTTTAGGGACAATGGCTCTTATCATGTAAGGCACAAATTGCCCTGATAAAGTTAGCCTTTAGGGACAACGGATCTCATCAAGTAAGTGATAATTGCTCTTATCAAGTGTGCAATCATTAAGGACAATGGCTATCATCATGTAAATGGAAATGGTCTCATCAAGTGAACAAGCATTTAGGGACAAAGGCTCCCATAAATAAGGTACAATTGCTCTCAACATGTGAGCCTTTAGGGACAACGGCTTTATTATGTAAAGGACAAATTGCCCTCATAAAGTTAGCCTTTAGGGACAACGGATCTCATGCATTTACAGTGCAATTGCTCTATATCATAGTGTGGACGGATGCCTCGTTGTCGCTAATGCTTGCCACGTTGATAAGCAGCATTTGTCACTATTACAGATGAGACTCCGTTGTCCCTAAGGCTAACTTCTAAGAGGGAAATTTGGCCTCCTTACATGAATAAGCGCAGTTGTCCCTAAAGCTCATTGTTGAGAAGCACACAATTGAGGCTTTAGGGCAACGTGCTCTTATGATGTAAGCGGTAACAAATTGCCCTCATACAAAGTTAGCCTTTAGGGACAATGGATCTCATCATGTAAGTGACAATTTCTCTTATCAATTGTGCAAGCATTAGGGACAACGGCCATCATCATGTAAAGGCAATTGCTCTCATCAAGTGAGCAAGCGTTTAGGGACAACGGCTACCATAAAGTAAGGTACAATTGCTCTCAACATGTGATCCTTTAGGGACAACGGATCTTATCATGTAAGGGACATATTCCCCTCATCAAGTTAGCCTTTAGGACAACGGATCTTCTGGCCTTATTCGCATACTCATGGGGGTGTGTTATGGGTATTTCGGATCTCATTAATTCTGCGACTTTCATTTCAATGTTATCAAAAATTTGTTCGTGGGTCGCATTTATATAATCTAAACTTCCTTCCTCCAGGAACATGGGATCTTCCCATTCTTCCTTTTCGTATCGTGCCGAATCCTCAATGACCTCCCAGTACTTATCAATGCTGAGCCTGCTTAGCCTAATATTAGCGGCATAATCTATTACTTTTCTAGTCTGATGATTTACAACATCATAAAAGGTTTGGATTTCAAATCAAAGATCGAGACCGTGGTGAGGGACTTTTTGGAGTAAGTCCATGAAACGAGTCCATCCTTCGTAAAGAATTTTACCTTGAAGGTGTTGTAAATTCAGGTTGTCATTCCTTAACTTGGTGGTTCTTTCTGGTGGGAAAAGTTGTGCTACGAAATTTTATAGGGAAACGTACCATGGCCTCCGAAACACTTTTCCTTATACACCAACTTGGGGTCAAACGGTATACCATATGGTATATATAAATTCAATATAAGATCATTAGGTATAACCATTTTAGTTAGCCATAATATCATAATCTATTTAACTGTTATTTCCCAATAATAAACTCTCATCCACAAGATTTGAGCACAACATGAAGACATAGCAATGTATTCTGCTTCTGTGGAGGATATTTATGTGCTCATTTTCCTTTTAGACGACCAGCTGACTAATTTGTCTCCAAGAAATTGAGCACCTCCTGATGTACTTCGACGAGTATCCTCAACAAGTGACAAAGCGTTTGGGGACAACGGCTCACATAAAGTAAGGTACAATTGCTCTCAACAAGTGAGCCTTTAGGGAAAACGGCTCTTATCATGTAAGGGACAAATTGCCCTCATAATGTTAGCCTTTAGGGACAACGGATCTCATCATGTAAGTGAAAATTGCTCTTATCAATTGTGCAAGCATTAGGGACAACGGCTATCATCATCTAAAGGCCAATTGCTCTCATCAAGTGAGCAAGCGTTTAGGGACAACGGCTCCCATAAAGCAAGGTACAATTGCTCTCAACAAGTGAGCCTTTAGGGACAACGGCTCTTATCAAGTAAGGGACAAATTGCCCTCATAAAGTTAGCCTTTAGGGACAATGGATCTCATCATGTAAGTGACAATTGCTCTTATTAATCGTGCAAGCATTAGGGACAACAGCTATCATCATGTAAAGGGCAATTGCTCTCATCAAGTGAGTAAGCATTTTGGAACAACGGCTTCCATAAAGTAAGGTACCATTGCTCTCAACAAGTGAGCCTTTAGGGACAACGGCTCTTACCATGTAAGGGACAAATTGCTCACATAAAGTTAGCCTTTGGGGAAAACGGATCTCATCATGTAAGTGACAATTGGTCTTATCAAGTGTGCAAGCATTAGGGACAATGGCTATCATCATGTAAAGGGAAATTACTCTCATCAAGTGAGCAATCGTTTAGGGACAACGGCTCACATAAAGTAAGGTACAATTGCTCTCAACAAGTGAGCCTTTAGGGACAAAGGCTCTTTTCATGTAAGGAACAAAATTGCCCTCATAAAGTTAGCCATTAGGGACAACGGATAACATCATGTAAGTGACAATTGCTCTTATCAATTGTGCAAGTATTAGGGACAACGTCTATCATCATGTAAAGGGCAATTGCTCTCATCAAGTGAGCATGCGTTTAGGGACAACAGCTCCCATAAAGTAAGGTACAATTGCTTTTAACAAGTGAGCCTTTAGGAACAACGGCTCTTATCATGTAAGGGACAAATTGCCCTCATAAAGTTAGCCTTTAGGGACAACGGATCTCATCATGTAAGTGACAATTGCTCTTATCAAGTGTGCAAGCATTAGGGACAACGGCTATCATCATGTAAAGGGCAATTGCTCTCATCAAGTGAGCAAGCGTTTAGAGACAACAGCTCCCATAAAGTAACGTACAATTGCTCTCAACAAGTGAGGCCTTTGTACTTCATGTAAGGGACAACGACTCTTATCATGTAAGGGATAAATTGCCCTAATAAAGTTAGCCTTTAGGGACAACGGATCTCATCATGTAAGTGACAATTGCTCTTATCAATTGTGCAAGCATTAGGGACAACGGCTATCATCATGTAAAGGACAATTGCTCTCATCAAGTGAGCAACCCTTTAGGGACAACGGCTCCCATAAAGCAAGGTACAATTGCTCTCAATAAGTGAGCCTTTAGGCACAACGCCTCTTATCAAGTAAAGGGCAAATTTCCCTCATTAAGTTAGCCTTTAGGGACAACGGATCTCATCATGTAAGTGACAATGGCTCTTATCAATTGTGCAAACATTAGGGACAACGGCTATCATCATATAAAGGGCAATTGCTCACATCAAGTGAGCACGCGTTTAGGGAGAACGGCTCCCATAAACTAAGGTACAATTGCTCTCAACAAGTGAGCCTTTAGGGACAACGGCTCTGATCATGTCAGGGACAAATTCCTCTCATAAAGTTAGCCTTTAGGGAAAACGGATCTCATCATGTAAGTGACAATTGGTCTTATCAAGTGCGCAAGCATTTGGGACAACGGTTATCATCATGTAAAGGGCAATTGCTCTCATCAAGTGAGCAAGCGTTTAGTGACAACGGCGCCCATAAAGTAAGGTACAAATGCCCTCTAAAAGTGAGCCTTTAGGTACAACGGCTCTTACCATGTAAGGGACATATTGCCCTCATAAAGTTAGCCTTTAGGGACAACGAATCAAATCATGTAAGTGGCAATTGCTCTTTTCAATTTTGCAAGCATTAGGGACAACGACTATCATCATGTAAAAGGCAATTGCTCTAATCAAGTGAGCAAGCGTTTATAGACAACGACTCCCATAAACTAACGTACAATTGTTCTCAAAAAGTGAGCCTTTATACTTCATGTAAGGGACAACGGCTCTTATCATGTAAAGACAAATTGCTCTCATAAAGTTAGCCGTTATGGAAAACGGATCTCATCATGTAAGTGACAATTGGTCTTATCAAGTGTGCAAGCATTAGGGACAACGGCTATCATCATGTAAAGGGAAATTGCCCTCATAATGTTAGCCTTTAGGGACAACGGATCTCATTATGTAAGTGACAATTGCTCTTATCAATTGTGCAAGCATTAGGGACAACGACTATCATCATGTAAAGGCCAATTGCTCTCATCAAGTGAGCAAGCGTTTATGGACAACGGCTCCCATAAAGCAAGGTACAATTGCTCTCAACAAGTGAGCCTTCAGGGACAACGGCTCTTATCAAGTAAGGGACAAATTGCCCTCATAAAGTTAGCCTTTAGGGACAATGGATCTCATCATGTAAGTGACAATTGCTCTTATTAATTGTGCAAGCATTAGGGACAACGGCTATCATCATGTAAAGGGCAATTGCACTCATCAAGTGAGAAAGCATTTTGGGAAAACAGCTCCCATAAAGTAAGGTACATTTGCTCTAAAAAAGCGAGCCTTTGGGGAAAACGGATCTCATCATGTAAGTGACAATTGGTCTTATCAAGTGTGCAAGCATTAGGGACAATGGCTATCATCATGTAAAGGGAAATTGCTCTCATCAAGTGAGCAATTGTTTAGGGACAACGGCTCACATAAAGTAAGGTACAATTGCTCTCAACAAGTGAGCCTTTAGGGATAAAGGCTCTTTTCATGTAAGGAACAAAATTGCCCTCATAAAGTTAGCCATTAGGGACAACGGATCTCATCATATAAGTGACAATTGCTCTTATCAATTGCGCAAGTATTAGGGACAACGTCTATCATCATGTAAAGGGCAATTGCTCTCATCAAGTGAGCAAGCGTTTAGGGACAACAGCTCCCATAAAGTAAGGTACAATTGCTCTCAACAACTGAGCCTTTAGGAAAAATGGCTCTTATCATGTAAGGGACATATTGCCCTCATAAAGTTAGCCTTTAGGGACAACGGATATAATCGTGTAAGTGACAATTGCTCTTATCAATTGTGCAAGCATTAGGGACAACGGCTATGATTATGTAAAGGGCAATTGCTCTCATCAAGTGAGCAAGCGTCTAGAGACAACAGCTCCCATAAAGTAACGTACAATTGCTCTCAACAAGTGAGCCTTTGTACTTCATGTAAGGGACGACGGCTCTTATCATGTAAGGGACAAATTGCCCTCATAAAGTTAGCCTTTAGGGACAACGGATCTCATCATGTAAGTGACAATTGCTCTTATCAATTGTGCAAGCATTAGGGACAACGTCTATCATCATGTAAAGGACAATTGCTCTCATCAAGTGAGCAAGCCTTTAGGGACAACGGTTCCCATAAAGCAAGGTACAATTGCTCTCAACAAGTGAGCCTTTAGGCACAACGCCTCTTATCAAGTAAAGTGAAAATTTCCCTCATTAAGTTACTCTTTAGCGACAACGGATCTCATCATGTAAGTGACAATGGCTCTTATCAATTGTGCAAACATTAGGGACAACGACTATCATCATATAAAGGGCAATTGCTCACATCAAGTGAGCAAGCGTTTAGTGACAACGGCTCCCATAAAGTAAGGTACAATTGCTCTCAAAAAGTGAGCCTTTAGGGACAACGGCTCTTACCATGTAAGGGACATATTGCCGTCATAAAGTTAGGCTTTAGGGACAAGGAATCTAATCATGTAAGTGACAATTACTCTTTTCAATTTTGCAAGCATTAGGGACAACGACTATCATCATGTAAAAGGCAATTGCTCTCATCAAGTGAGCAAGCGTTTAGAGACAACGGCTCCCATAAACTAACGTACAATTGCTCTCAACAAGTGAGCCTTTGTACTTCATGTAAGGTACAACGGCTCTTATCATGTAAAGACAAATTGCTCTCATAAAGTTAGCCGTTATGGAAAACGGATCTCATCATGTAAGTGACAATTGGTCTTATCAAGTGTGCAAGCATTAGGGACAACGGCTATCATCATGTAAAGGGAAATTGCCCTCATAATGTTAGCATTTAGGGACAACGGATCTCATCATGTAAGTGACAATTGCTCTTATCAATTGTGCAAGCATTAGGGACAACGGCTATCATCAGGTAAAGGCCAATTGCTCTCATCAAGTGAGCAAGCGTTTAGGGACAACGGCTCCCATAAAGCAAGGTACAATTGCTCTCAACAAGTGAGCCTTTAGGGACAACGGCTCTTATCAAGTAAGGGACAAATTGCCCTCATAAAGTTAGCCTTTAGGGACAACGGATCTCATCATGTAAGTGACAATTGCTCTTATCAAGTGTGCAAGCATTAGGGACAACGGCTATCATCATGTAAAGGGCAATTGCTCTCATCAAGTGAGCAAGCATTTTGGGACAACGGCACCCATAAAGTAAGGTACAATTGCTCTCAACAAGTGAGCCTTTAGGGACAAAGGCTCTTTTCATGAAAGTAACAAAATTGCCCTCATAAAGTTAGCCATTAGGGACAACGGATCTAATCGTGTAAGTGACAATTGATCTTATCAATTGTGCAAGCATTAGGGACAACAGCTATCATCATGTAAAGGGCAATTGCTCTCATCAAGTGAGCAAGCGTTTAGGGACAACAGCTCCCATAAAGTAACATACAATTGCTCTCAACAAGTGAGCCTCTTTACTTCATGTAAGGGACAACGACTCTTATCATGTAAGGGACAAATTGCCCTCATAAAGTTAGCCTTTAGGGACAAGAGATCTCATCATGTTAGTGACAATTGCTCTTATCAATTGTGCAAACATTAGGGACAACGGCTATCATCATGTAAAGGACAATTGCTCTCATCAAGTGAGCAAGCCTTTAGGCACAACCGCTTCCATAAAGCAAGGTACAATTGTTCTCAACCAGTGAGCCTTTAGGCAAAACGCCTCTTATCAAGTAAAGGGCAAATTTCCCTCATTAAGTTAGTCTTTTGGGACAACGGATCTCATCATGTAAGTGACAATGGCTCTTATCAATTGTGCAAATATTAGGGACAACGGCTATCATCATATAAAGGGCAATTGCTCACATCAAGTGAGCAAGCGTTTAGTGACAACGGCTCCCATAAAGTAAGGTACAATTGCTCTCAAAAAGTGAGCCTTTAGGGGCAACGGCTCTTACCATGTAAGGGACATATTGCCCTTATAAAGTTAGCCTTTAGGGACAACGAATCTAATCATGTAAGTGACAATTTGTAATACCTAAAATTTAGAACTTTGCAAAATTACCAAATTGCCCCTATAATTTTAAAATTTTGTAAAAACTATAATTAAATAACAAATAATTCCTAAACTCTTATAAATATACAAACTATGATCAATAATAATTTTAATAGGACAATTGAATTATGAAAGCCCACCTAAAATTTATTTAGGCCACGCCTAAAATAATTAGAAGTCCAAAATTGTTTTATTAATTGTACAAAGTTTAGAAATAAAAGAGATAAGAATCAAATAAATAAGGAAACTTAGAATTCTGATTTTT
This sequence comes from Artemisia annua, assembly GCA_014162995.1. Classification (NCBI taxonomy): domain Eukaryota; kingdom Viridiplantae; phylum Streptophyta; class Magnoliopsida; order Asterales; family Asteraceae; genus Artemisia; species Artemisia annua. Next base: position 198,926 of record LBNU01008408.1, on the reverse strand, counting down.
GGCCTCCTATAATCCCAAAAACTCGGCCATAATTGATTCCTTAAATCTCCTACATTATCTCCAATATCCGTATTATATTTTTACACCAAAACTAAACCCTAAAAAGCCTAAAAATCACAAGCGGCGCCTTAATAATTTTCTGGAGCTCTTGAGTATTTTTCTAAGGTTCCATATATTGTAAGAGACATGGGAAAAATAGTGGTTCGATTTGTTGAAAGATGGTTCGATGGTTGGTGATTTACATGCTCAATATAGTTGTAACCGAAAGATCAAAAATCCCACAACCTATTCTGGTCGATCCAAACCACATCTGGTATTTTTCTAATACTCTTTATATCCTATCATCTGTATAAAATGATGGATTTGACCCATGCATGATTAAAAGGTCATACGAAAATTATTTTGATATAAACCCTAATATTGGGCTAAAATAAAAAGGGGCTGTATACGAATTTTATTTGGCTAATCTATATTTTTAGAACATGTTATTTTCATCCTAGAACACTATAAAAATGTGCTATAAATTATTGGAGGCTTATACGAATCATTTTGAATTAGTATTGTTTTTACCGATTGGATTAAAAAGCAAATGAGACATATACGAATTTTCTGAGGCATGACCATATTTTTAGAACATGTTATATTGATTATAGAATCTGGGAAAAATATGCTACGGATTATTAGAAGCTTTTATGTATTATTTGATTTTATTTTATTGTTACCGATTAAATAAAAAGAAAGAAAAGAAAAAGGAAAAATATGAACGAGACTAGGGTTTGGAATTCTGGATGTTTTGTGATGTTAATTAATGCTATATGATCATGTAATAATTGCTAAATGATTGGGAGGAAATTTGGTTAGGGTTTGTGGAATAATAATTAAAACCGATGATGATTTTGTAAATAGAAGGGTATGTTTTGTAAATTCTGAAACATGAGGGGCTGTTCTGAAAATCATAAAAGATCAGTAGGAAATTGTATAAAATAAGTATAAGGGTTAAATGGGTAAGTTTCATAATTAAAAGGTTTAATTTGTGAAATATATATAATTACATATAATTAATTGTAAATAATAATATTTGAGGGGTGTAAACTGTAATTCTGGGAACTTGAGATCAATTCTGGTCTAAATAAGTATTCAAAGGTGTAATGTGAAAATATGATGATTTATGAGGGCCTTATGGTAAATTTAATAAGTAATTAATTGTTTTTGATAAATTATATAATAAAAGGGCTAGTTTTGTAATTACGTGAAACTAAGGGTGTAAATGGTAATTTCTGTAACATGAAGGTAATTCTGGACCTAAAATTTATTTAAAGGTATCAAGAGTATTTTTGATAATTAAAGAGGGTTTATTTGTAATTTTCATAATTAAAAGGTATAATATGTAATTATTGTAAATTGAGGGGCTAAATATGTAAATTGTAAGTGAAGGGTTGTATTTTGTAATTTGAATATTAAAAAGGACTAAAGTGTAATTTAATGATATTTGATGGGCTTGCATGATTATTTGATGAATTATAAGGTTTATATGTTAAGTATATGTTTTAAAGGGCTAAAGAGTAAATATTATAACTTGAGGGACTAAAATGGTAAATATGGCAAATTAAGCATTGTATGATCTGAATAAATGGTTAAGGGCTGTTCTTGTAAATTTTGGATAAATGAAGGGCTTATTTGATAATTATATTAATTTATGGTTTAATTATGGAAATATGTTTAATTAAGGGTTTAATATGTAACTTTTGTAACTGGAGGGGTGTAAAGTGTAAATCTGATATCTGAGACTGGTATGACTTATGTCTAAGTGTTAAAATGTGATATATTTCATTTGTGACCTTTGAATTGAGTAATTGACACTTTAAACCCTAAACTATGCTAAAGTTTCAAAAGAAACCCTAATCTTGGGAAATAAGCATAAAACCATATCTGTGAATTCTGAGAAGCTAATAACTTGGCAAAATGATCAAAGTAACTTTAATGAAAATGTCTGTAAATGGAAACTTGCCAATTAAGGAAATCTTACTATTTATGGAAACCTGCTACTTTTGGAAAGTATTAATTTTGGAAACTTCTGAAATTGGAAACCTTCTAAAAATAGAAACTTACTAATTCTGGAAATCTAATAAGATAGGAAGTCATGCTAAATCTGGAAAGTTACTAAAAATAGAAATCTGCTAAATATGGAAAGATAACTCAAAAAGAAGCAATCTGATTTAAAATGAATAAATGAATAATTCTCGACTTCTAATCCGTCTAGGTCCAGTGAAGAATGAGGAGTTCCTATTTATGTCTGACGCTTTTGTGTCCGCTTTGTCTACTGGTTGAGGTACAGATATTCTGACCTTTCAGTAAGGTTTCTCATGACTCATGATCCGTCTTCCCCACTCCACTCTGATTTCTGATCTTGGTTCCTCTGATATCTCTGGTTCATTGATATTACATTTGTATGATAACTTTTGAAAATATAACCGGATGGCATGGGACAACTGTATGGATATGATTTCTGTTAATATGATATTAGACTTGTTTTAAATGGAAATTTAAATAACTCTTGCTAAAAATATTTTAAAGAACTACCTTTATGATAAATATGATTTTAAATGAAATGGAAGACTTCTAAATCTGTTTTTCTTATTAAACTTTCATACTTGTAAACTCTGAACCATTGGTATGAACCATTGTTACCTTTCTGTTTCTTTTGCTTAGGATTCCCTATGCCATTGCTATGATCCCTTACTGTTTGAACTTGTTTCCTGAATCATTGGTTATTTTCTGAATCACTTACTATCTGAAATTGCTATCTGAACCTTTGACATTGTATTTATGAAACATGGACCTCTGATATTAAACTTCTGATATATAAACCTTTTGATATTGAACTTCTGATTTATGAACCTCTGGCTTATGAACCTTTTTAAAAGATAAACTTCTGATTTATAAACCTTTTCAAAAGATAAACTTCTGATTTATAAACCCTTTAAAGGATGAACTTCTGACTTGTGAACCTTTCTAAAATTGAATCTCTGATTTATGAAACTACTAATCTGACTAAATCTGACATCTGTATATCTGATACGATCTGTAAAAAAATCTGGACATCTGTTTAATCTGGATAATTAATTCTGATATGTAATCTGAACTGTTAAAATTAGACATTGACCATTCAGTATGAAACCCGGGCTATCACTAGGCATGGGGGTTCCATGTCCGTGTCATTGATGCACCAGTGACATGACTCATGTGTGGGTGAGTGATTTCTCACACCGTCCCTTTGATTATGGTCTGCATGTGAATGGGTAAGGGGCGAATGGATGCATCCTAGGTCTGTTATCTGATATCTGTTATCTGTTATTATCTGTTATCTGGTGAATGTGGCTGTGTGTGCAATACACGTCCTTCACAACCCATTGAGGTCACCCCTCTGTTTATATCTGATATTCTGAGGCCTCCCCTCTGGATTGCATATGAGGCGATTATCTGTTATTATCTGATCTGTTCTGGGCACGTGGTTGAAATACTGAATACTTTGTCTGCACCTTAACTTAGATTTAAACTTAAACTGGTAACGTAACACT
>LBNU01008408.1:126309-194915 GCA_014162995.1 Artemisia annua | reverse complement strand
GACATCTGGTTCAAGAGTTTTGAGCTTGTTGTACAAATCATCAAAACTCATCATGTCCAATCCACCCTTAGCTTTGAGTGCAATGCTTACTTGAAGCCATGATGGAGACAAGGATCTTAAGAATTTAGCATTGCAATCTTCATTGTCTGGCCTGGCCTTCAGCTGATTCAATTGGCTCAGAATCTTATGAAATTTGTCATAACCCTTGTGGATACCCTCTTCCTCAGTGATCTGAAACTCTTGAAATTGTTGCTTCAGCATCGACTTCCTCATCCTTCTTGACTCATCATTCCCACCAAATCTAGCTTTGATTGCCATCCAGAGATCCTTTGCATCAGTCATGAAGTGAAAGTCACCCAAGTGATCTGGTGGTATAGCTTGAAGAAAAATAGTTCTCACTTTATTTTCTCGCTGAAGAGCAAGAACCTCTTCAGCAGATGTAGGATCAAGATAGTATATTCTACCATCTGCGTCAGTGCCAGTCCTCTTTGGGCTGTTACCTTTAAGGACCACCTTCCAAAGATTGTGATCAATGTTGGTAATCCAGTTCTGCATCTGCATCGCCTAGAGTTCATACTCTTCTTTCTTAAGGTAGGGGAATTTTGCATTGCTGTTAGTGAGAGTGAGGTGATGAAGGGATGTTGTGTTTTGATTGTGTGTTGTATCTGACTCGGTGTCAGATCCAGGCATGATGTAAGGTTGTGTTGTTGAGGAGTGTGTAAAAAGTTGATATTCTTAGTATCACAGAGACTCTCCCGAGGCTCTGATACCACTTGTTGAAACAAAGACCCTTGATAGATCTTCTAGCACTTTGAATCGTTAGCAATGTTTATGTAATCACAAACACCCTAATAGAAAGTCTCCAAAGCTTATATTCTTAAAGCTGAAAACAAATATAAGCAAGAACAAAGAATACTAAGAACGATTGATCCTCTATGGATCTTTTATATAATATAAACTTGTCTTTTTAAAAACTCGTACATAGAACATAAACTTGTGTTCCTTTTATAGACAAGGAACCCTAACCTTAAACCGTTTCACAAGAAACGTATATTCTATAAACTCTAAACAATATGCATTATCTTTTCCTAATATTACTCATGCATATCCTAACTATATTACAAAATACGTGGTTTAACTCTATCCGCAGAAACTAAATATGCTGAAACTTAGTCTTCAGAAGCAACACTTCTTCAGCAGAATCTATCTCTTCAGTAGATTCCATCGGCATGTTCCATCAGCAGAATTCTCACTTAGCAGAATTCCCAACAATAAGCGAATTCTAGTGATCCCATGTTAGGAGCTTTTAGTCCTCTCGACATAGGAGTGAAGTAGGAGCTTATAGAGTTAGGGAAGATCGTACACGGCCCTATGAATGGTTTAAAGGAATATAACCCGTCATCCACACAATTACAACAAACCAACTAATCGGTAAAAGATAGCTAGGGAGTAAGGAAATCTAAGTAAACACATTTTTCTCTCATATAAGTTTCACAACCAATTTACTTTTCTTGTTATTTTATTTTATTTGCATAAGTAGTTATTTGGGTTAGTTGACTAGCAACTAATTCCGCCCACTCTTCCAATACCCGAGATTTTACTTGCTTTTATAAAAAATACAAAAAGAATCATCCCTCGACCCTTAGACCTAAATTAGAGTAGTTTTCAATCCTAATGACACTATTCCCCGAGAGAACGATCAATCCCGCGGTACTTGCCACTTCACTATACTACATCAGTCAGGTACACTGCCTGGTGGGGGTTGTAAGCTTCTCAAGATCCCTTGAGAGGTAAAACCTATTGCGAAGGTTGCAAAACCCACGCATCAGTGAGCTCAATAGTGTTTCGATAGGCTTGGTGGCTAGGACAGGAGTATTCTCCTAAAGTGCGGGCTCTAGGAGGTGGGTTTGGTTGGGGTATGTTTTGTTGTGGTGGGTTGTTGGGATTAAGGATATTACCACCTTCCATGATGTCGGATGGTAATGGTTACAAACAAAGACACAAAGAAAAAAGATAGACTAAAGAAAACCTATAAAAATAAAATAAAAATCTCACTAGAACGGAGTCTAATGAGTAGACCTAAGTAAAAATAAAAATTTCAACCTAAGCAATAACTATTCCCCGGCAGCAGCGCCAAAAACTTGATGCGTGGGTTTCGCAACCATCGCTGTTGGTTTTACCTCTCAAGGGATCTTGAGAAGCTTGCAACCCTCACCAAGCAATGTACCTGACCGATGTAGTATAGTGTAGTGGCAAGTACCGGGGGATTGATCGTTCTCTCGGGGAATAGTGTCGTTAGGAATGAAAACTACTCTAATTTAGGTCTAAGGGTTGAGGGATAATTCTTTTTGTATTTTTGTATTTTATGAAAGCAAGTAAAATCTCGGGTTCTTTGAAGAGTGGGCGGAATTAGTTGCTAGTCAACTAACCCAAATAACTACAATTGCAAATAAAATAAAATAACAAGAAAAGTAAATTGGTTGTGAAACTTATATGGAGNGTCTAAGGGTTGAGGGATAATTCTTTTTGTATTTTTGTATTTTATGAAAGCAAGTAAAATCTCGGGTTCTTTGAAGAGTGGGCGGAATTAGTTGCTAGTCAACTAACCCAAATAACTACAATTGCAAATAAAATAAAATAACAAGAAAAGTAAATTGGTTGTGAAACTTATATGGAGAAAAGTGTGTTTACTTAGATTTCCTTACTCCCTAGCTATCTTTTACCGGTTAATTGGTTTGTTACAATTGTGTTAATGACGGGTTGTATTCCTTTAAACCATTCGTAGGGCCGTGTACGATCTTCCCTAACTCTATAAGCTCCTACTTCACTCTATGTCGAGCCGACTAAAAGCTCCTAACATGAGATCACTAAAATTCACTTATGCATTAAATACAACCATATAATCGTAGTACACATCCGATTCACGTTTCTCAAGACGTTCAAGCAAGTTACCATATAGGAGGTTAGTCAGTTTTCTTAAGCCTAACATCGACATCACCCACCCACAACAATCAATAACAAACCAACAACAAGTAATCAATAGCTAGGTTTCATTAGATCTAAGCAAACACAAGAGAAACCTAGCCTAGCATGTTAAAGTAAAGACAAACATAAGATATAATCAAGCAACACATAGACATATTGATTGATTTGAAGGAAGACTTATCTTTAATTAAGCATGAATGATTCAAGAGTGGAAAACCCTTGAAAATACAGTAAAACCCGACCTAGGGTTTATCCCTAAAGTTCTCCCAAAAGTTACACACTTAATGAATGAAAATTAGAAAACTATATATAGATTTTACAATCTGACGGCGTCACGTTATAGCATGTGACGCCGTCACCTCGCCGCCAAAACCCTTCTTAGATTGCTCAGATCCATTCTTGACGTCGTCCCCTTCTAATTGGCTTTGGGTCGTCTCTCTTTAGAATAAAACGTGACGGCCTAGGCGTCACAAAGCGTGATGCCGTCACGTGTTAAATTGTCAAAACTCTCTGGGGCGTCTTGTGTAATCTCATATCCACCTCTTTGTCAAAGCGTGACGCCGTCACCTCGTAAAGCGTGACGCCGTCAGGTACAATTTTCAGAATGATTTTGAGACTTTGTCGTTTTCTTCACTTTTATGCTCCAAAAATGTCCAAAATACCTTCTTTTCCAGATTTCCTCTCCAAAGTACCTAAAATGACAAAAGGAACGATTTAAGGCAATATTTGATCAAATAATTATGGATTAGGGCTTAAATGACCCCCTAAAAGCGTAACACTTTTCGCCTCATCAATTGTTAGGAATACAATTATTCATATTAAAGACTCGGTCACCTCGATTATAGGTTAGCATTGTGTAGCTCGTAGTATTTATAATTTGTTAGTAGTAATTTAGTTCAAGTAACACCGTGGAGGACGGACGGGTCTTTACCCACTGTATACCCGATCCACAGCCCGAGAGAAGGGCGTTTTGTAATAAGTATAAATACCCCTCTCCACATGTGGAGAGGGTTGGACCTTCACTTACATTCCAATACATTTCTATTTTTCTTTCAAGGCTCCCACTCTCTCACTTTCTCTCTCTAACATCTCTCTAGTTTTTCTTCTTCTATTCGATTCATACTACACAAACCAAACGTGTTTAAGATGGGTTAGTATCCTACACCCGCACTGGTTGTTATATAATTCCCCAACGTCCTTAGAGAACACCAAACGCTCGTTCAACAACCTTTCGTGTACTTTCTTGTCTCATTTTAAATAATCTATGTTTCTCGTCTCTTTGCACCATAAATTATTTGAAAAAAGTTGCCCACTGTGGGTAAATCCCGTCAGCTAGGTAACACCCTTTTTTCATATGTAACTCTATTTACTTCAAACGGAGCCACATGGCCGATGTCATCAATAAGTTGTCGAATAACGGAAAATTACTTAAAACATTAAGATCGTTATTCGTACCCCATTACCCCAAAAAATGCATGCCGAATCCACAAAATTGTTTGACGCAACAGTTTCAAGCATTATAGTTGGATATATTTTTTTATCACCTCTTTCAAATTGCCCGTGCCATGCTTTTGGACAGTTAGTTCTTTCACAATGCATACAATCAATGTTTTCAAGCATTCTCGGAAACCCATAAACCCTCTTATGTATTGCATATAAATTTTGAATGTCATTAAAGTCAGGTTTCCTTAAAAACTCAGGCATGTACAAATCAATAATGCAAATAGTAAAAAATTTAGACAATTGTGTGCACAATGTCACCCATTTGTAAATATTCATCAAATGCATCAGGTGTTGTGACGTATGCCTATTGGCGTATGACGGAAGTGCATTTCATAAAATAGCACTAAAACTCATTTGACCTGTAGCATCGGGTCGGACTATAAAGAATTTAAAATGCTTGGCAAAAGGATCGTAAGTATAATTAGATATAGTTTTGACTATTTCTAAAAATTATTTCCTGCTAATACGATATTGATGTCTAAAATAGGACTCCGGATGTTTTGGATTATCACCAAAATAATCGGCCAACAAACGTGTTTCAGCAACATCACATTCATGGTATATCGGAGTATGCGTATCTGAACTTCGAGCTTGTTTTGTTGCAACGATTGGTAATACTAATATGCTTGCGTCAAAAAGTAAATGTCTCTTTTATCATCGGTATCAAAATGTTAAAATCATCATCATTCAGATTCATAGTTATAATAATGTGTTTTTATTGTTAAAGAGAATTAAAAAGTTGTATGAGAAATGGTTAAATAAGGGTAATATCTTAATCTTAACTACATACAATGAAAAAACCACCTCTTTCTTGAGCGTGAGAAAGTGAAAAGTTGAATCTATTTAAGGAAATATAGAATCAAAATAAATGCACCAAGGTCCTAGCTGTATTTGCGTTGATATTTTTACGCTGAGTAACTTTTGACTTATATCTAAAATCAATATTAACTATTTAAGACATTCATAAATAACGTGCAAAACTATTGATATGAACACAACATGTTATTTGTACTCTAATTCAAGATATCTAAGTTATGCCAACTAACGGTAACAAACATTTTAATCTGTAACATAAATCTTACTTGATTGACACATGGGCTAGAATCCGTCTCGTTATGCTTGTTCATTATGTCATGCTTCTACTACATTAACTGGTTATCGAATGAGGATCATATCAGAAAACTATTCAGTCATCCGTATATTAAGTTCAAACAAATTATATATCTTTTTATCTAGATTTTTTTCCATGTCAAATAATTTCAGTAGCTCAAAAACAGTCATAAAGTGTATTGCATATACCTCATTTTATCACATTATCAAAAGAGTATAATATCTTTTTAGTAGTAATAGACGAGCACAAAAGAGTATAATATCTTTTTAGTAGTAATAGACGAGCACTCGTGCATAGGAACGAAATTTTATAGCGGCATATATAGTTATGGTGATATTTTGATTACACAAAACGTTAAGTGTTACGTGTAACCAAAAAATCACTATAACTATGTGCCGCGTTACCGTCTAGTATATAAAGATGGGATAAATTTTTTTAAAAGTTCAGCCACCGGAATCAAACAACTAGTTGTTTTTTTTCCTAAAAGAAAAAAGGTAAACATCACACTTTCACACAACACCAAATAAATGATTTGGAGTTTGGTGCAAGAGAGAGGGCGGTGTGGTAACGCCTAAATGACGTTGTGCCACCTCAAAATAACGTGTCACCATACTCAAACTCTCTTAGGCTACACACAGAAGGACGAGGGGATCGAGTTGTGCGATCGATTTCATTCGATCGTGTTTACTGGGGTGATTCGATCGCAGGACGACAAAACCTCAAATTGGTCGTGTTGACGATCGAGTGAATGTGTGTGCATATGTAAGTTTATAACCGTTTAACAACGGTTTAAAGAAAAAAAATCAAACATACTAGCTGTTGCATTCAAGAGAATTTTTTTAACAAACTATAAATACCACTATTAACACAACATATTACACACTTCAATTCATAAAATCTCACACTTCTTTCAATTCAAAATGGCTTGTAATAAACTCCCTCATACCGTCGAACAACTTCAAAAGTGGGTCAAAACCCAAGCCGACAAAGACGACACGGCTCGTCAAGAAGCTATTGTCGAAGTTATTAACAGGTTTGAGCTCGCAAAGGCACTCAAACAACAAATGAGAACACGATACACAGAGTGCGATCACATCTTTGACGACAGAAAATTTGTGATCGACCAGTTTTTGTACGATGAATTTCGCAAAGATCATGCCATTGTTGAGACATTGCGTGGCTGTGTGAGTCAGATACATGCCCAAAAAGCAAACAAGATTCGTTGGAATTTTGAAGAAAATGCGGAAGCTGCTATGGTTGAGCAACAACAACAACAAGTTGTGCAAGGTGCATCAAGTGCATCTGCACCAAGAGTTGTTGAGCAACAACAACAACAACCTCATCTAGATCACTTTCAGCTAAGTTTTGAGGAAAATGTGGCAGCTGATGATGATGGCTGAAACTCTGAGAAGGAGTGGGACCTGAGCAGGTTGTAAGCTCAGTTAGAAGCAGAGAAGTTTGCGAACTACTCTGCGTACGACGACGGTTACGACTCCAACAACTCTCAAACCTGGGATCACTCAGATTACATTTAAAGTTTAAGTTTATGTTTATGTGATGTTTAAGTTTATGTTTTCAATCGATGTACTATTTTAATTATTAATGAAATTAATATTTTAATTATTAAGTTTGTAGTTGATGCGTGGTTTTGCAACCTTGCAAAAGGTTTTACTTCACAAGGGATCTTGAGAAGCTTGCAATCCCCACCAGGCAGTGTACCTGACCGATGTAGTATAGTGAGTGGCAAGTACCGGGGGATTGATCGTTCTCTCTGGGAATAGTGTCGTTAGGATTGAAATTAATCTATAGGTCTAGAGGTGAGGAATGATTCTTTTTGTATTTTATATTTTATGAAAGCAGTAAAATCTCGGTTTTGGAAGGAGGGGCGGAATGAGTTGCTAATCAACTAACCCAAAAGCTACTAATTAAACTAATGTGCAAGAAAATTAAATTAGGGTTCTACAAGGTAAGTGAAGCGTATCTACCTATGATGTATTACTCCTTGCTAGCTATCCAATTCTACCTATTGAATGTTAACCTTGTTGTAACTGAAGGGTTGATTTCCTTAATACCATTCGAGGGGGCGTGTACGATCTTCCCCAACTCTATAAGCTCCTATCTCTTCCTATGATGACACATTTAGTATCCTATCATGGCCTCATTAATAGTTACTTATGCATTTAATAACAACCAAAACATCGGTGTACACAACCGAGAAACGTTTCTTAAGATGTTCAAGCAAGTTACCGTATAGGAGATTAGCCAGTTTTCTTAAGTCTAACGCGAAATCAACCAATTAAACAAGAGACAATAGGAAGCAAGAATTATAAGCTAAATCTACTAGACCTATTGAAGTTGTCACACCTTAATTGATGAAGATAGACACAAACATCAACAAGGAATCAATAAGATCTAATTAATTATAAACAAGTTTCATGAAACGCCCCTTTCCCGATTTGACCAAAATTTTAAAACTTTTATGCGGAAACGCTTTGACCCGTTACTGACCTCCTGTCACTTTTTTAGAAACTGACTGAAATCAGTTACAAACAGACATTGAGACTAGTTTTAGAAGAAACTAGACTCAATTACCTTCGAAACGACGGGTGGCACAACCTCTAATGACTCACGGATTAAAAGATATGATTTTGCTAACATGACTCATTTCTGCACTACTTGCTGTCCTGTTTTCATACTTAACTAAAATGACTAAACTCGACTTCTATAACTCGTAAATTAACGAAACTTTACAGAAATATTTAACATAATATAATACTTCACTTTCATAAACATTTGTGGTCTAAACGACCCTTGAACACGTACTTTACCAAGCGACGGGTATTTTACCAAACATTCCTTTTTTTACCCATTTTCAACTTAACTTATACACAACTTGAGCATAGCTCATATACATACTTAAAAACTAGACTTTGACACCATAAAACAACATTACAAATCATTAAGGACACTTGGGGGTTCAACCTTGACTCGAGCTCGGTATCTATCAATATTTACTTGTCTAATATCAGCAAGCACTTCCAACCTTATTAGCACCATGAGCTACTATCCGAGCCATCCTTTAAATCAATACAAACCTACAAAAAGGTTAAACAACTAAACCGTAAGCATTACGCTTAGTAAGTAATAGACATAACAAGCTATCATATATCATTTATACACATTTGCATCATAAACAACACTTACTAGTCCAAGAGACTAGAATCATATAATCACTTGCTTTCTTCCACATCAACATAAGCTTCACACATCCTCAATAACATCATAATTAAGCAAATCACTTCCTAGCTAGTTTAACCAACTAATCTTATTACAATCTTAATCAAAGCACCCTAAAACTTAAGGCTTTTACATCCTTATTCACAATCAAAACATAGCACAAGGCACGTAACACAAAATATGATAAACTCAATATAATCTCTTGTTATAGTCAAATTACTTACCTTGCATCCAAGCTAATTTACCAAGAACACCATCATCATTCAAACCTTTGGTTCCTACTCAATAATCAACACAAGCACCTATTTATGACATTAATACAATACAATTAACAAGGATTAATACAACCCATCATCATCATCTCTAATCATCATATGATCATATCTTGATCACATGATGAAACCCCCCACTTTATTCAAATTAAACATAACCCATGAACACTTAAAACCTCATTAATTAGCTTAAAATATCATTTACCCAATTCCCCCAAATTGTGTACATAAACCCTAATTCATAATTCACCAATTAAACTCAAGGTATAGGCTTACTTACTTGTAGGATCATTGCTATGGACACGATACATGAATTGGAGCCTTTATCCTTAATCTATTTGGCCACTAGAATTCTTCCCCTTTTTCCCTCTCTTTTCTCCTTTAAACCGAACATACATACCTACACCTTTTTTGGATAATAATGAAATGTCCAAAACTTGTAGATTTCTAGTTTGACCTTTCTTCATAATAAAGTTATTCCCCAAATGGCACTTTTGGTCCCTTAAGTGCTATAACAATTTAGTCAAGGTACTAGAACAAGTTGTTTCTAGTGTCAATTTGAGGTTTTGGCAAGAATGGTCCCTGCAGACTAGAACAAGTTGGTTCTAGTACTAGAACAAGTTGTTTCTAGTACTAGTTTGAGGTTTTGGCAACTTATGTCCCTCAAGTTCTTTTCTCTTATATTTGTGACACATAAAACTTTCTAAAACCATTTACATAATATCTTGACTTATAATTTGACTAACGGGTTTGACCACTACACAACATTCGTTGACGAGCCAATCACGTAAGGCCCTTAGTCCATTTCATCTAGGGTGGGGTCCAAGTACCAGGGAAACGGGTGTACATTTCACACAATCATAAGTAGACACAAGGTAAATTAGCAAAGCATAATCAATGAAGAGCAAGCAACAATAATAATGGAAGACATAATTAAGATAAAATCAACAAACCAATACAAGATGTTTTTGGAATGATTGAAACCCTCTAAGTTGCTGGAAAAACACCTACCCTAACCCTAGAATCGGACTTAGGGTTTGGGCTTACAAAAAGTGAAGTTATGATGTTATATTTAAGAGTTCGTATGAAGATTTTATGGCCAAAACAGAGACAGCTACTCCGCGCGTAAGTTATGATTATTTTGATTAACTTGTGACGGTTCCACTTTTCTTCTTGTGCAAGTTGTCGTTCTGACGTCGTCACTCTATGGCTTCTGACGTCGTCAGGTTGAGTCCTGACGCCGTCACCTTCAAGATCTTCTGGGCCGTCTCTTGTTAACTTAAGGCCAGACGGCCTCACTTCCATTGCACCTGACGCCGTCAGGTGCAAACTGCCAACTTCTTTTATGGGGCGTCACACCACTCTCATCTTCAAGTGACGGCGTCAGCATCCAAAGCTTGACGCCGTTAGGTGTAAAATCCTGACTTTCCTTCGTCTTTTTGTTTTCTTCATTCTTGAGCATAAAAACGTCCAAGAAGATCTAAAATGCTTCATATTCCAGAAATAACGTCCCAAGTACCTAAAATGAGAAAAGAAACGATTTGAGGTAATAGTTGATCATAAAATCACGATTTAGGGCTTTAATGACCACCTAAAAGCGTAACAAATATTTCCTTATCAGTAGTTTAAAATGTTAAAAAAAAAAAATTGAACTTGGTCGCCCTTACTGGGGCACCCAATCGCCTGCAGGTCGCTGGAGAGAGAAAGCTGACGTGGGGGAAAAATAAGAGGATTGAATCCCCTTACTGTGAGTAGAGGTGGCAATTTCTGACCCGACACGAAACCCGACCTGAAACCAACACGAAAATTAACAGGTTTGGGTTGAGCTAAATAGATTTCGGGTCAGGTTTGGGTCGACATATCTAACCCGTTTATTAAAGAGGTCAGGTTCGGGTTGGGAATAAAATAAACGGGTCGACCCACCAACCCGTTTAAGATTATTTTCTTATACTAAAATTTATTTATATTTAATTATATGGGTTAAAAGGGTCGACCCGCTAACCCGTTTAACTCATGTAATGTGCTAACTTTTGTATATAAAACGGGTTAAATGGGTCAACCCGAAACCCGTTTAGCATATTCAACCCGTGTAACCTATTTAACACGTAAACTCAAGTATATATACGGGTTAAATAAGTCAGGTTCGGTTTATGTGTAAACAGGTTAGGGTTGACGTAGCTGACCCGATGATTTAAATGGGTCTGGTTTGGGTTGAGTTTTCTGACCCGCCAATCTGACAACCGAACCATCTCTAACTGTGAGTAGCCTTATATAGACTTACCCTATAACTTTTATGTGAGAAAGGAGTAATTTAACACTAGCCCATCCACGTTGCATAGCTTTTATAAAGTGTGCGCTTGTGTTGAATTCACACTACAGTCTACCTGGTCATAGCACCTATAGACACATGTGCAAATGAAGTCGGCATTCTATACCTCATTAATGCAATATATATAAATACAAATAGAAAAGGAAAGATAATTACTACCTACCATACTTGTTCTTGGGAATATCAATTACGATTTGCACAAACAGTCAGTCAGTCATATCTGAATATCCCCTGACTGGTCTTGGTAATTATCCTCACTCAGAAAAATTTATTTATTTAAAGAATTTGTTTGGGTTTTTAGTGATTTGAATTGTGTTTGGTTTTACAGAAATGGATTACTTGAGTGATGAAAGGAAGAAAAGTGATTTTGATGTTGAAGCTATGAAAGTTGCTTGGGCTGGTTCAATTCAGGAGTTTCAATTATCTGATCGTATGGCTAAGCTTGTTGCTAATGATCCTGTATGATTCCNTTAATAAGTGTATCATATTTTGTTGACGAAATTAAGGGTTATTTTGTGTCTTTGGGGGTGTTTGTTTGGGCTTACATAGCCGGCTTATGGCTTATTTGGTTTTGGGCTTATGTTTCATAAGCTCACTTTTTGTGGCTTATTTGAAACTTGTGAGATTATGTAAACTTATCATGACATGATAAGCTTATATAAGCCAGAAAATCTCAAAATAAGCCACAAAAAGTGAGCTTACGAAACACGAGCCCAAAACCAAGTAAGCCATAAGCCGGCTATATAAGCCGAAACAAGCACCCCCTTTCTGTTTGGTTGTGTAAATGATCCCATTTAGTTGGGTGTTTGGGTAATTTTTTTCTGCTTATAAGTAGAAGCACAAGTGGCGTAATAATAAGCATTTCAGGATATGGTGATTGGAATTATTTTCATTGTAAAACAAATGTAACTACACATGAAAAGAGAATAATTGGTTCAAAGCTCAATCAATGGTTTAGGTTATATATGAGGGTAAAAAGGTAGTTCTAACTTCACATCAAACAAGCAATTTAAAATTAGTAAGTCTTTTTAATTACCGCTTATATTGCCCCATGTAAGCGAATAAGCATAGGTAGTTTGTTTTATCGAAACTGCTTATCTGCCTATAAAATAAGCAAATAAGCAGATGACAATGAAATAAGCAATCACAAACACCCTCAACAGCAGCTGATAATTATGGCCACTCATTCTTCGTATATAATTGTATTAATTTTGAATTTGGTCTCACTTCATTACCCACGATCTTGTATACAACTGGCAATTAACCTTTTGCAGGTCTTTGAAAAGTTTACACGGCCTATGCTTGGTAGGAAAGAGTTGCTTAAAAATACCCTTAGAAAATCAGCACATGCATGGAAACTGATCATTGATCTTCGTCTATCTGGTAATCTTCTAATTTAAAACTGCAAAACTGTATAGATTTCTAGACTTGATTTTTGGGTTGTTGCTTTTCATCATTTTCACTCCGCTATGCGTTTTTTGTTATTAAATTCTCAGAAGAGGAGGCCAAATGGTTGCGACTTTATGTAGATGAACCTGCTTACACCGATCTTCATTGGGTAATTTCTACATCTTTTCTGACACTATATTGTTCTAGTTGAATGACTGCTTACAAATTTTTGGTTAGCCGTGACTCCCGTGTGTGGTTGACATGTACACTGCTTTTAACATGCTCTTGTTCCTTTGATTTCTTAGGGAATGTTCATCCCGGCTATTGAAGGACAAGGTACAGAGGAACAAAAGAAAAAATGGTTGCCATTGGCAAAAAAAATGCAGATTATTGGCTGTTATGCGCAAACAGAACTTGGTCATGGCTCGAACGTGCAAGGCCTTGAAACGACTGCTACATTTGATACCCGAACGGATGAGTTTATCATGCACAGTCCTACTTTAACTTCAAGCAAAGTGAGTAACATGAATCACATTTACAAATTACAATTGAAAAAGTAACTTTTTTTTGTCCGGAATTGGTCCTTGTTTTCGTTTTTCTGCTCTTTGGTAATTTTCCAAATTGGCAAAATTCCTATCATTTGTCAAAAAAATGTTGTACGTTCAATTCCGCATTAACAAAATGTGTGGGTAATTTTGAGCACATGGCCTAGGCTTTAATTTTTGGCCCAAAAGGTCTTTTTTTTTTTTTTTTCCTTTTCTTAACCTTTAATAAATACAGTTTTAGGTTATTGTTTTAGAGCTAGAAAGAGTTCATGTAACCATTCAGCCTTTAGCATACTTATAAGAGATTACATATTTGAGCTTAATCCAAATTTAACTGTTTTTTACGTCGTCTTTAGCTACTGTATTTTTATTAGCTTGGCGTTGAAGGTGTTTGTGTTCGTCTTTTTTTATTTTTATTTTTATTTTTATTTTTATTTTTATTTTTTGAAAGCTGTCATGTTTTGTGTCTAACAGGTAAGTTTGTGGTGCGAGTCAGATCGGTTTGACTGAAACTTTTTCTATGGTTTTATGGAACATTTACGCATAATCAGTGTTTTAATACAAAGCTTTATATATCTGATTTTTGGATCAAATGATTTCGTTGTTTTGGGCGACTTTCCATCCATTTGATCCGTTTCCTTGTAACAAAATTTTTATAGTACCTTTTTACCTATTATAATGTTGACCATCTCTATTAGGTCTGATACTTATTTTAATTTACTTTGTTTAACTCTCTGTTCTCTTTTATGTTTGTGTTTCTTGATATCTAATAGTGGTGGCCTGGTGGATTGGGTAAATTGTCAACACATGCTGTCGTTTATGCTCGCCTCATAGTAGGTGGTCAATTCCATGGAGTTCATGGTTAGTTCATAATATCATTTATTTATCTAATGTCTTTGTATGAATCTAAAGTTAAGCATATTATTTCCTGGAAGGCTTTATTGTCCAACTAAGGAGCTTGGAGGACCATTCACCTCTTCCTGGCATTACTGTTGGTGATATTGGGCTGAAGTTTGGAAATGGGGCGTATAACACTATGGATAATGGTGTTTTAAGATTTGATCATGTGCGTATACCAAGAAACCAAATGTTGATGAGGTACCATACTACCATATGAGCATAGGCATTCATCTCGTTTATCTTCTAGTGATTTATAGTTGGTTCAAATTTGGTGTTGGGTTTTGGGAATTTCATTGTGGAAATTATTGGCACTGGAGGTCATAATAATCAGTTTTTATTATCTGGATAAACAGAATTTGCTTCATGTTATCTACTGTAATTTTGAAGTGGTCAAATGATGTGTTTCATAACTTAGCACATTTAAAACCCAATGTGATTGACTTCTATTTCCGTTTCACGATCCAGTCCTACTAATTTTCAAATAATGTCATGTTATCTACAAATTTTTTTTTCCTACCACGCATCTATTCACAGCTTCGTATCTAATTTTATTATCCATCAACTTCACATAATCACTTGACTCGCATCCAATTACCCTTATCTGTTGGGCACCTATATGACGTTATTCTTTAATCAACTCAGGGTATCTCAGGTTACAAAGGAAGGAAAAATTATGCAATCAGATGTCCCTCGACAACTAATTTACGGAACTATGGTATATGTTAGGCAAACAATTGTTGCTGATGCTTCGAAAGCGTTATCTCGTGCAGTTTGTATTGCTACAAGATATAGTGCTGTTCGTAGACAGTTTGGCTCACGTGATGGTGGACCTGAGACCCAGGTCATTTAGAAAACAGTGTTATTGTTGTCATCTATCTATGCAGATTTCTTTATGAACTTACTAAGAACTTGTTAGTTGTTTTTATCTAGGTGATTGATTATAAAACTCAGCAAAGTAGACTCTTCCCATTGCTGGCTTCTGCGTATGCCTTCAGATTTGTTAGTGAATGGTTGAAATCATTGTACTTGGATGTGAAACAAAGACTAGAAGCTAATGAGTTCTCAACTTTGCCTGAAGCTCATGCATGTACAGCAGGACTGAAATCGTTGACAACTACCGCAACAGCTGTGAGCATTTACTTGTTTATATGCTTACATGGATATATAGAAACACGTATATATTATGCATTTGGTCAGTAATGCTCTCTGATGTGCTTCATATTATATTATATGTGCTTTATTACGTTGATACTTTCTATCATTTTCTCATTTGGCACACTAGGAAAAAAAAAAAAAAAAAAAANAAAATTTAATCTATGAGCATTCATTCATTTAATAGTTATTATGAACAGGGTTAGAATGGTAATTACCTGTCACAGTGTTTTCATTCAGCACAAAATATTGAAATTACTGTTGTACATGCTATATCAGGATGGAATTGAAGAATGTCGTAAACTATGTGGTGGTCATGGTTACCTTGTCAGTAGTGGGCTTCCGGAACTATTTGCAGTGTACATTCCTGCTTGTACATATGAAGGAGACAATGTTGTCCTTATGTTACAGGTATGTTATGTGCTTTGATAATGTTTGGTTAGATACTAATTCAACAGTTTATTTTTTAAAATTTTTATTAAAAAAATAACTCCAGAAACAGCTGTATCATATGTTACTCTAATTATAAGTATCGTGTTGGTAACTTAAATAATACACATGACACGTTATATCCATGCAGATACCTCATCCATTCCCATTTTTAAATTAATAATTCTTCTTGCAAAATAGAAAAAGAAAAAATAAATAAATAAATAATAGAGAAGTTATTTGGATAATTTTAATTTTTTTACTGCAAGCCCAAATTGGGTTGATTGGACTTATTTTTAGGGAGGTTATATGCACTCCACAATAAGTGATGTGCATTCCACAATGGAAATTGATAGATGATTTTGAGACTCACTGTAAACACAAACAATACCAGGCTCATTTTTTATAATTTTTCGATGAGCAATCCACATTTGTACTCGATCCTAATCAGGTTTTATGCATTTATGCTTTAGGCTTGACTTCCAGTTTCATGTAGTGTTCTTACCTCATAGAGTTTGAACTGGCAGACCCATTTGGTATTAAACAACTGCTATATGCTGCTACTAGTCTAGAGGTTGAATTTTTTGACCCATTTATTGGTGACTGGGTCATCTTTATTTATTTTTAACTCAAATGTGTGTAAACTTTTTCAACTAAAGAAGAAAGTGGTCATACTGGTAGAAAAATGTCCCAAGTGTTTTTTAATTAGTTAAGTTTTATTATTCGAAAATTTAGAGTATCGTTGCAATTTATTTGGTTATGTAATATTTTCTTATTTGTTACTTAGTTTTAATGAAGGACAAAAAACGGTTAACTCTACCTGCCATGTTTTGACGCTTTCCCAAAATCGCTTGCCGTACCCATACTGCCACGTCCGGCTATTAACTTTATGTTTTTGTTTGAAACATTCTAGGTTGCAAGGTTTCTTGTTAAGACGGTCTCTGAGCTGGGACACAAAAAGCCAGTAGGGACAACAGCTTATATGGGACGAGTGGCATCTCTGATGCAGAAAAATTCTGCTGTTCAAACTGGTAAACTCATCTTTATGATCAAGACTCAGACGTGTTTTTTATATGTAACTAATCAATAAATGCCTTTATTAATCACAATTAATTACAATGGAATGCAGCTGAAGGGTGGCTAAACCCTGGTGCAGTAGTGGAAGCTTTTGAGTCTAGGGCTGCTAGAATGGCTGTGCGATGTGCTCAAGAGTTGGCCAAGTTTGGAAATCCAGAAGAAGGTATTTGTATTTTAAGCAAATGATGTTTGTGTAAGAACAAATATCATAGAAAAAAATAAACGTTTAACTATGTTCAATGTAATTTAATGTCAATTTGCTGCAGGTTTTGCAGAATTAGCAGTTGACTTGGTTGAGGTTGCAGTTTCTCACTGCCAATTGATTGTTGTGACCAAGTAGGTTCTACGAACTATATTGATAGTGGAGGTGGCAAAATGAGTGCAATGGGGTGGTTGGGTATCGTATCCAAACTGGTAACTTTTGGGTACAGGTTGGGATAACTTTTGGGTACGGGTTGGGATGAAGAAATAATTTTTTGTCCAAAAAATTCTTACTTGGTTAATGATAATTAGTGCCTAATATGACTACATGAAGATATTTTTATTTTACCCATTAGAGATAAAACATTCTTACGGGTTGAAATGCTCATTCCCGTAGAAGCCGAAGTTTATATTTTTATTTTACCCATTAGACATAAAACATAACCCAAATAACCCATTCGTATATGAATAGATCAAAATTGCCACCTCAGATAATATTTGATGTACAAATTCATCCCAATGATTGAAGTAGTCTTGCATGCATTTTTTTAAAGCAAGAAATATTTGTATTTGCAGGTTTTTCGAGAAACTGCAACAAGACATACCTGGAAAGGGAGTGAAAGAATCATTAGAGGTTCTGTGTTATGTGTATGCATTGTTTCTTCTTCACAAACATCAAGGTGACTTCTTGGCCACCGGATATCTTACGCCCAAGCAGGCATCACTTGCTAATGCTCAACTCAGAACTTTGTACTCTAAGGTTAGTCATTAATAATGTACTCTCTTCCTTGGTACTCGCAATGTCGAATCATTTTCTTGCTCTTTCTCTTAAGAAATCTAGAGTACATATCCTCAACGAGGAATTAAAATTTGCATATTTACCAGGTATTTTCATTACAGATTGGTTAGTTCATTATTATTTTCTCGTTATTATAGATTCGGTAAATAGTCAAACCCCTTACACATGTTTCGAGTTAAGTATCACATTTTCCAGGAATTAAAATTTGCATATTTACCGGGTATTTTCATTACAGATTGGTTAGTTCATTATTATTTTCTCGTTATTTATAGATTCGGTAAATAGTCAAACCCCTTACACATGTTTCGAGTTAAGTATCACATTTTCCAGGTAATAAATAGTACTTAATTAAATGGATGAAGTAAAGATGATGTTATTCCTTGTTCGGGTTACCCGGGATGGTGAGTTTTTTTTACTCAGATGTACGCGGCCTATTCGGGGTACCTGTGACTCTGTCTGACCTTTCCGAGGCGGCACCCAAATGTGTAGCTAGTGGTGTGAATCCCTAGAGACCTCTTGCGAGCACATTAGGTGTCTTACCACTAGGCAACTTAGTGGTGGTTATAAATGGTACTGAGAAACAAAATTATGGTAAAATTGGAATCGACCCAGAATGTCTAAAATTGCTTCGAGCAGCCAAAATCCTCTTATCTCATAATTTAGATCATCATTGTAATAATGTAGTTTCTCAAGCATATATAAACCATTATTTGTCTCAGAAATTTAAGAAAAATAGATAATAAGTGTTTGGCTTACTTGACCCATTTTCACGTTAACCAACTGTGCCCTTTTGCTACCTTCATGCCTGACTATCTGAGATTTACCAAATTATCTCTCTAATGAGTGATGCAACATATTCCTTTTTGTGATGTTTCTTGAAATTGCAACATTCTCTTACATTATTGACTTGTTTAATCACCTACAATGCATTTCTATGACTGACTTGTGACTTTTGTGGATTTTTAAGGTCACTTGTACTGTCTTTATTAGAGGGTGTTTTAAGGTATTTAACAAAACATATGCTAAGTTAAGTATTGCTTTTTTCTTAGGTCCGTCCAAATGCAATAGCGTTGGTTGATTCATTTAGCTACACTGATCACTACCTTGGTTCAATTCTTGGCCGTTATGATGGGAACGTGTATCCAAAACTCTACGAGGCTGCTTGGGAAGATCCTCTTAACGACTCAGATGTTATTGACGGCTTCCATCAATATGTTCAACCAATCCTTAAGCAAAGGCTACACTCTGCTAAGCTATAGAACGCCCATGGCTGTATTAAGTGACACATTACTTGGGGTTCCCTGAGAAGTCTTCAACTATATGTTCGTTTTAGGGTTCATGTTAAAAATTTGGTATGAAGTTGGAAAAGTACATTAAGCCTTTACGGCCTTATATTTGTGTTTGCTTTTGACATTACATAATCTGCAAATGTAAAATGTGGCATCATTTGGTGCTTAAATAAATCATGTGGTTAACAAGTTGTAACAGTCACGTTGTGGCTTGTAAGTTTCATGTTACAATTCGCCTGAATCAAGAGTCTGCAGGTATTGACAAGAAATATAATAAGTAGATAAGTCATATGATGTCATTAACCATTCTTGTTTGGTAAGTTTTTTCGTTATATTGTTAGAATTTGTTGACGCATGTTATTGGATGATTAAATGATTTTTCACATGGTTAAAAGTATAACAAAATTTTAGCTATACCCTAATAGGCTTTGAATTTCCTAGTTAATGCATTTGGGTCCCTTTTGTCTAATGTTGTTTTCAAAGACTCGGTCGTTAGTAGAGGTTGGATCTCTTTTGTTTTCACTGGCACTTTACATTTCTGTTCGTGTATTTGTCTGGTTAAGATGATGTGGTTTACGCTAGGGTATGTGTCTGTTACTTTTTCATTGATCTCCTTATGATTAATATACAAAAAAGTTCACAAAAACATGTTCGACATGGATACTCATTTTAAATAACTCACGTAGGCTTAGAAGTAGATTTTATATATTACTAGTTCAATGACCCGTGAATTCACGGGATTAAATGAAAAGTCATGAAATTGATAGAAGATATAGTATGAAAAGACATATAACACATGAATGATCGATTGTTGAGAATATGTGAGCTGATAATATGTTAGATCATAGTGATACAATAATTTAAGTATTAGATACTAAATGGTTGTATGAAACGAACACGGGTTAAATAGTAAACAACTAAATCGATCGGGAATAACTGAAAATTAGTGGACATAATTAGTAAATTATATGTTTTGTCGAAGTTGTATAATAATGTAAATATAAGGTAGTATAAATGTTGTGTGAAAATCTCTTTAACCAAATGATGATAGATGATAGGTTCAAGTCCTGCTTAGGACATGTGAGATAGATTTGTGGTATAAATATTGTGAGATAGTTAAAGTTGTCGTTAAAATATAAATAAATAAAATAATAAATAAAAGGTAGTATAAGATGTTGATTTAGCATTTATGATAGAATCGATGGATGTTATAATAGTAACTTTTTAAAAAGTTTATATTTGAGCATGTCAACAACTCATAAACATTTTAGTTGTATAAACACATCCTTTTCCACACATAAACTTACAAGTTTTATAAATATTTCATATTTTTCAAATGTATTAAATTATGAAAAGGTTTAAGATATTGGAACTTTTCATAGTAGGTAGTATAAATGTTGTGTGAAAATCTCTTTAACCAAATGATGATAGATGATAGGTTCAAGTCCTGCTTAGGACATGTGAGATAGATTTGTGGTATAAATATTGTGAGATAGTTAAAGTTGTCGTTAAAATATAAATAAATAAAATAATAAATAAAAGGTAGTATAAGATGTTGATTTAGCATTTATGATAGAATCGATGGATGTTATAATAGTAACTTTTTAAAAAGTTTATATTTGAGCATGTCAACAACTCATAAACATTTTAGTTGTATAAACACATCCTTTTCCACACATAAACTTACAAGTTTTATAAATATTTCATATTTTTCAAATGTATTAAATTATGAAAAGGTTTAAGATATTGGAACTTTTCATGGCATCATGAAATAATGTCCACTATGATAGAAATATGAACTTTTTCATATTGTTATAAACATTTTCATAAACTAGCATAG
Source organism: Artemisia annua (assembly GCA_014162995.1). Taxonomy (NCBI): domain Eukaryota; kingdom Viridiplantae; phylum Streptophyta; class Magnoliopsida; order Asterales; family Asteraceae; genus Artemisia; species Artemisia annua. The sequence continues at coordinate 173,857 of LBNU01008408.1, read as the reverse complement.
TGTATGCTATTAATGCCGATATTTGTAAGAATAAAATGGTTGAAATGATGAGTTGAAGAGACTTCTTTATGTATTTGTTGACGCAGAATTGTTTGTGTTGCATAGATAAGAGTTGTTACAATTTTTAGGTTTGTTTAGTTGATATTAACTTATACCGTCTGCTAAATTTGCAAATTATGATGTAAATTAAATTTTGGCAAAATAAAAGAACAAAATATAAGTAATGAACAATGATAATTGGTTAAAAGAATGGCTCGTTTAACACCTTATGTATATAGAAACATATTTAATTAACTAAAATGTATATGAGATGTACATTATCATTTTACTATCGAAATTAGCATCATAAGTAATGTTCAAAATTTTAGGGATAGAAAATATAAAAGGTTGGTTCTGGCTAATGAAGAATAGTGTATTGGTCATTAAAATGTTTTGATCACATATCAAGAATCTTATTAAAAGCGGAAGCATGTCATGCATAATTAAGTCATTAACACGATTTCAATTAAAATCTTCATGTATCATGTTATTAATCACAAGTAAAACAATAATTACTACATAATTATCAAAACATGCATTTCATAATTAAATCATAATTATAAACAACATAAATAAAAGATGAACTTACATCTCCGTTTAATGGTGGTGAATCGGTTACCCGGATCACAAACATAAAACCAATTCTTCAATCAATTATCGAACAAACACTTGCAATTCAAGTGAATTAGCCACTATGTATAAACAAACACCCTAACACTTTGTAGTGAAACCTTGAGATTGCTAGTCAATAATACGATACTTGTATGCTCAATAGAGAGCAACTAGTGATCAATACAAAACAAGAAACAAGAAAAACAATGGGGTGTTTTTGGTGTTTGTGTTTCGGCCAGGAAACAAGTCGAAGCTCTGTTAGTTGATAGCTTGAGGAGAAGCGGTAGACCAAAACTTAAGTGGGAGGACAAATTAAAGCAAGACATGAAGGAGTTTGTCTTGTCTGATGACATAAACTCTGATAGGAACGCGTGGAGAGACTTAATTAGAATAGGCGGGTAGGAGGGGTAGGTTGTTTGAGGTATTGAGGTAGTTTTTGCGTTTAGGCTTTTTGTCGCTTCTATGTTACTTTGTTTTTGTGTTTTAAGGTTGTAAGATACACTAAAACATAACTCGTGTGGTCTTTGTGATTTATGGATCGAATAGTATAAGAAAGAGTTAGAGAGAGAAAGAAAGATGTAGGGAGCCTTTTAGAGAGAGAAAGAACAAGAGCATATGATTACTAAAATGAAAAGGTCCAACCTTCTCCCTTGGTGGGAGAAGGTATTTATACTTACAAGCGGATGAATGCCTCTACTAGGCTGTGGAGCGGGCTGACAGAGGGTAAAAGACCCGACCCGACACCACGAATACTAACTAATACTATACTACTTTATAACTAATACATTAAATACTACGAGCTACATGATGCTTAACAATACTTGGGGTGACCGAATCTTCAATCAGAAAAACGTATTCCTAACAATCTCCCCCTAAGGGAGGTCACCCCAGAAATTAAGTTTTGAAGTCCAGCATTAAGATCTTTGTCGATATCTTTGTAGCTCGCAGTTGTTGATTCTTCAGTGTAACGAACTTTGTGCTTTGAGCAGCGGACTCGAGATGACTTGTTTGAAGAGTAGGATGATCTTTGACATAGCTTCGAATTCATCATCCAAATTAGTACCTTCAAGTCATCTTTGAGTAGAAATGTCTCTATGTGATGTTATGACTATCTTTGTGTTGTCATGCTCACACGTTTCTGGATCATGATCTTCTGCATCAGAGTTGTGGAAGCATAGTTGAAGCCCATTCCATGATCATCATTTCTTTGGATTTGATGTTGAAGTGTGAGCATGAGGTGATGATTCGGCATCTTTTCTGCAATCGGCAATAATCGTCAACTTCTTTGTCTCTGGTGGGAGTACGCCTTTCCTACATGCTCATACATCTTTGTTGAGTGCATCTCCATGGTTGTATAGTTCTGAATACTCCTTTTAGATGTTGGTATGAGCATGTGGAAACTAGAGTGATGGTGGTGATGGCAATAAGATTGGTATGTTGAGCTGCATGAAAATTTGGTTAGTAATAAACATACCAGCACTTATAGGTTTGAACTTCGAGATCGTCAACAGCATAGTGTGAAGACTTTCTCTAATCCTTACCAAGGCCGTTCCCAATCGGATACCCTCGAAAGGGCTTTCACTGACATACCGAAGTACATCAACGATTAGGTGAGTTGCTGGAGATCACCCCACGACTGTAGACCTTTTGGAACACCACCGCTAACACTAAGCGTAATCCACGAGAGATTACCGAAGTGACCTGCTGTCAGGGCTGTTTGATGTTGACCCTGGCAGGAGTTTGCACTCAATCACTGGGAAATACATATGTATATTCCCTCATAAGTGTTCTTGGCAGATTGCTAAGATCTGCGAAGGACTCATAATATTACCTCTGGTGTCCTTATTGCTGGACCACCAGTGTAGAATTATCAAGTGTTCCTAAGAGATCTGTTGATGCATCTCGTGGCTCTAGACTCGATAAGTGCGATTTGGTTATCCTATGCGGAGACTAGGGAGGGGTCTCCTGCTTCAATATCAACCGTCTCTAAGAGATGTGTTGATAGATTACACCGGTTCCCCGTGAGAATGAAACAAGCTCTTTTAAGAGAACTTGAGTGGCTGGAAGGTTTAGTGCAGTGCGTCACTGGGTCCATGACGTCTTGTCTTCAATACCGGTGTTACCTTAGTAACAACCAGTAGTAGATGAGTTGAACCCGGTTTCTGCCCTAAGGTTGAATAATTGGAGGGGCTATTTCTTTTCACCCTTTCTCAATTCATTTCTTTTTAATTCTTCAACCCCTTCAGTGCATACCGAGACTTCATAACTAGAACCTTGTTGGGTTTGTTCCAGTCCTAGCTTCATCTCAGTCGGCACTTTTCCCTTTCTCACTTTTCTCCTTTTTTCAATCATTCCTAAGGACTTCTAATCTATCTGTTGGATTGTCCCTGGGAAGATCCCTCCGGTTCTGGTGGATCATGGGAACATATACCTAACCTTACCATCCTTATAACTCCATGCTTTAAAGTAAAGTGGTCGGTCTTTTGGTATCTTTCCACAATCGCCATATAACCAAATCATTGAAAATTCTCTCAAAGTGTTTATGATTAAGAAACACAATTTTTCTGACACTTTGAGAGTTTTATGATTTTCAAATGCTCCCCCTTAACATGTGCTCATAGGTTTGAGATAGAAATTTGCACATGTCGGGGTGAGTTGCACTTTTGAATTGATTCACTCTTAATAGACGTATATCCTAGGGACACGTTTACGTTGCTTAGTTAAAGGGATCTGTTAGGATCACGTTTTACGTATCTCTCAAGTCTCGGTCATTTCTACTTTATGTAATAGGTTGCTAGTTTACTTATCTATCTTATGATTATGTAATAAGTTATGTAAGCGTCCAACGGGCCTTAAAGCCCACGTTTAGAAAGATAGGAAGGGAAGGGAGTGTTGCCCTAGACCTTGCCTATAAATACTAAGCTCATGTAAACATAACAGTTGTTGGTTATTTCATTATCTTAAAGAAACTCTTGCACTTTCATCTTCCATATTGATTTAATCAACACATCTTTATTCTTATCTCATTTCTACCAAAACCTATACTTGTGTTTACAATATGGTGACCTAACAAGTGGTATCAATCGCTAGAAGAAGGTGTAAACTTTTGTTTTTGTTTCATTCGATCCAAACAACTTGTTTTTTACTCGTTATTTTTCAAAAAAACAAGACTCCATAATTTTTCAATCAAGACTCCATAATTTTTCAAGAAAACGTATGTCAACATTGATCTCGAAAATTCTTGTATAAGAATTTTCGAAAACTGTAACTTATCGAGATCTTTCGATCATTTTTATCGAGAACTCTCTATAATTTATCGAGAACTCTCCTTAAACAAAATTATCGAAAACTCTTTGTAAATTATCGAGAAATCTCAATAAGAATTATCGAGATCACGAGTTATCGAGATCTTTTCTGTGTTATCGAGAACATGCATCTTTGTTTTATCGAGAACCCTTACTCCTTGAGTTATCGAGAACATTTGTTGTTCAAAGTTATCGAGATCATTTCTTATGAAATTATCGAGAACACAAATATACAAAAGTTATCGAGAACACTGGATGCTATGTTTTCGAGATCACACTTGGAACCTTTTTTAGATTTTCATTTTTTGTGAACTTTTCTAAAACATGTCTAAGGATGTTAAATCATGAATTTGTGCATTGTTTATGTTGTAACCATGTATTATTAACTTGTGGATGTGTGTTTTTGATATATATGTATTTCTAAGACATGATTTGTAATGCTATGTGTTATGAATGTCTAAACATTATGTCTTGATTAATATACGTGTTAAACTGCTAATACAACCACATCTCACGTGTTAATTAACTGAACCATAATTGCAACATGTAACTTGTATGTCTGTGAATGTCAAACTTGAACGTGAACTAATGACTAAAAAATTTGGATGTTTGATTTCATGATGACACATTTACAGAATACAATGGCTGAACACACCGAAAATTTCCCCAAACAAACTCTTCCGTTACTGGCACTCGGAGAGGTTGTCCCAGCTAACTACAACATCACCATTGGCCAAAACAATCCACGAATTGACTTCAACAAACTTGTTGAAGACATTCTACTGGCTCATCCCTGCAAGTCCATGCTTACTAAGTCAACGTCAGTTCCTATCTTCTATATTCGTGCAAGATTGTTAAAGACATTCTACTGGCTCATCCCTGCAAGTCCATGCTTACTAAGTCAACGTCAGTTCCTATCTTCTATATTCATCAGTTCTGGCACACAGCTCAAGCAAACTTGGACGATGAATCCTTCACCATCAAACTAGATCGTCAAGAATACACCATGGATCGGGATGTTCTTCGAACTGTTATCATGCTTCCTACACCAAAAGAATTCTGTCCTATATTAACCGAACTTGAAATTCTAGATTATCTCATTGATCTAGGATATGATGTTCAAGACGAACTACCACTTATCAGACTGTCCAGATTCAACATCAAATATCTACCACAACCATGGAGAACCTTCTACATGTTGATTGTTAGATCCATTTCAGGCAGGAAAAGTGGTCACGAACATCCACGACTAGAGCATCTGCAAGTATTTTGGGGGATGATGAGCATGCAACCAATCAACTTTGCTAGTTCGATAATGACCAACATGATCCATCACATCCAAACCGATCGTGAAAGGAATGTGATCCCGTTCGTTAGGTTCACAAAGATGCTGATTGAACACTTCTGCGACAAAACACCTGACTACCTCAAGAGAATGCATGATCCTACAGAACCTAAAGATATATACAACAAAGATTACAAGATCTCTTTTGTCAAAACCATCAAGTTCACAACAAGGACCAAGGGAATGAGAATTCCAGACTACTTCCTAGATGACGAGATTCGTAAAACACAGAATTACAAAATCTACGACAAAGCCTTTCATACTGGGAATGTAGGATACACTGGTGATGAAGATGAACCAATCGTCAAAATTCAGACTCGTAGCAGGAGAGGTGGCAAGACTGGAACCACAAGCAGTACCACAACCTCACAACAAACAAAGTCTCCACCAAAGCCTGCTATTAAACCTCGTAAGAAGATCACACCGAATCAAATCATTCAAGATGAACCATTGTCTTCATCATCAGAGTCTGAATATGAGTTTGAGTCTGAGTCAGATGATGAGGAAGACTTTGAACGAAGAACAAAAGCAGGAGATGATGAAGAGGAGTTTCCTGGACTTGAATTGGCAAAGCAGATAAGCAAGGAAGATCTTCATAAGGAACAAAGGAAAAGCAAAGGGATTACCATCAATGAACCTAGTGGTGGAACTCATGATGAAGAAGCAGAAGATGAACCGGCTGATGAACCACTGGTTGACAAACGTAAACTGAAAAGCATTATTGTCGATCCCAGAGCAGAAGAGAAACAACATCTGAAAGAACTGAGAGAAGCTGCACTCCTCAATCTCCGTCATCCCTATCCTCGTCAACAACCGCTCGATCTACAGGGTCAAGAGGGTGGCTCAAGCAGCACATTGATTCCTCCTTCCACAACATTGACTCAAACTGAAACTGAACAATGAGATCCAGAAGGGAATGTCATTATGACGGAAGCTACCGAGGAAGATGTTGTAGACTTGCAAAAGGAGAATGAGCCTTGTGAGTTCATCACACCTGAGTTCCTTGATCAGGTACAAAGAGAAGAAGAATTGAAGAAGGAAGCAAGTGAGGAGACTGAAAGATTGTTTAGTGATGAACAACAAGATGAAGAATTCTTTGACACTGACCAACTTATCAACACACCTCCACACTCATCTTCAAAGGATCCTCCAATTCCCAAAGGTACTCCTCCAAGGGATCCTTCTCCTCCTCCATCTGAACCTGAACATGAGTCATCTTCAACATCATCATCACACCACTCATCACCACCACCACCAAAGATAACATCAAAAGGCAAATCAATCAAGAAAAGGGGAAGCTCATCTACTGCCACCGCATCACATAAGATCAAGCAAGCTGTTGCTATGGCAAGGAAAAAGAAGAAAGACACACAATCGCAGGATGGAGATCTAAAAGGCTAAGTTCAGAAGTTAACAAAACAGGTCACAACATTGACTAATCAAGTCAAGGATCTCAAAGAGTCAACAGCTCTAGTTAACAAGCTCCTGCAAGCTGACATGAGTGGCATGATAAAGTCATACACCGAAGAATATCTCAACGACAACCTTGTCGCCATCACTACTCTAGCAGTGTCCGAACTTCTTCAACCAATTCAGAAAACGTTGAACTCCAGGATTAAACAGAACATGGAACAAATGCTTCAGTCTACTCCATTCTATCTCCGAACAAACAGGGCTCCAACTGCACCTGTTGATCTTACAACCGAGCAACTACAAACCTTGTTAGCTGCACAGCTTAGAGATAAAGAGGAAAAGACTCCTGAAGAATCAACGATGTTCGAAGTGTTGAAATCCATTGCCTCCAAAGAGTCATGCAAGGAAGCAGCTGGTACAAACGACAAAGGAAAGATGATGATCCTGATGCCGATCCCAAAAGCAAGAAATCAAGGACATCAAAAGAACCGTCATCTTCACGAAAGCCACATAAATCTTCCAAGACTCCACCAACAAAACAACATGCACCAGCCTCAGGATCCGGTCCAACACAATCAGATGAACCTTTCATGCTTCAACCAGTTGACACTCAGGAAGAACCCGCATCATCCATTCACGAATCACACATTCTTGAATTTCAAGCTGGACCATCACGAACATCGAAGACCAAAGAGAAAGGAAAGTCTACAAAGTCTAAAAAGAAGAAGAAGAAGTCTACACCATTCTCCTGTCTAGATGTCGAAGAAGCTCCAAAACCTGATTGGTTGACTGAAATGATCAAGTCACATCCTCCACTTGAAGCCGATGAACCACTGCCTGGAAATACTTTGCAGTATACTCAAAGTATAATGACGGGACTTCAAGTTGTTAAGTTGACTAAGGCTGAACTCAAAAGGATCAATTGTGAAGCATTTGACTTTCTTAAGAAAAGATCAGGAAACAAAGTTGAACTCGAGTATCACATGGAGAATATTGCCTGCGCTCTATTCGGCACGTTCGACTGGCTGAACCCTGAATCCAACATCGACACCTAAAAGAAAGATAAGACACCTTACTTCACCGACTGGACAAAACCATTGCCTCTTCTAGGTTTTCCAGAAAAACCTAAGATCCCTTACCGCTACTTCTTCAACAACGATCTCCGATATCTTCAACATGCTCATGAGACCTCCAAAGAACGATATGCATCCTCACTGACGATTTCCGTTCCAGCTGCTAGATACGAATTACCTGAAATTGAAGAGACAACACCAATATTCAGCAAATCAGTTGTGACATACAATAAGGAAGCTCTTCTTGGTATTCAACACTGGCCAGAGAAACGTAAACTCGGTTACACCCACAGATTACATCTAACAACAAGTGAGAATGTGAAGCATCCGCTTCGTATCGTTGCTATCATGGAAATCTTGGAGGATCGAAGATTCAACTACACTTTCATGTGCGAAATAATCGTCAAGAGACTGGATGAAAAGCAGTACAAGTTTTGTGAAGCAGACTTCCCAGATCTCAACCTGAATGACATCGTAGATATGTATTTCGAAAAGGTTCAAGGAAAAATGCTAAACTTCCCAAAGGAAACACAATACAACTTCATCGCGTCTCTAATTCTCTACATCAGACGATTGATAGTTCAAGAAAGAGTGGAAGATCTTCAACTAGGCGTTGAAATTTATCAGAACGACATCAACCTCACCAAACCACAACTCACGTTTCCTGAAATTCAAGAGTCGTCACAGTACACAGTTATACAGCAACCATCATTTGGAATCACCTACCTCAACAAGAAGAAACAACTCTGCTATATGAGGTTCGATGAGATCCACAAATTCTGTGATGACACGCTAAAACGAGTTCGTGATGGGTTAGTTGAAAGATTGCTTGATGACAAGAAGAGGTTACACAAAGGTTAAACTACGAGGTGGAATGCGAATGCACGAAGGATGATTCGCAACTTTGTTCATACGGTGGAAGAAAGATTGTATCGTCACGAGCAGATCAGGAGACTTGAAAGCTACATCGGTGTTCGACCATCATTCCCGGACTTGACATTCAGACGACCTGATCCTCGATTTACAGACTTTGAAGCCATGCCTGCTGGTAACACTTAGCTTCTGGTATTAACATTTCAATATTTTCAATATATTTTGATTGATTTGTGATTACTACGGCTTGTGCACACATAACAGTGTACAACCCGCACTTTGTACTTAAAGGACCCTGTGGTACGCTTCAGTGCCACAATCCTCACATAAGGAGCGAAAGCTTCTTACTTTTGAGTAGAACTATCAAACCTTTCATGATTTCTACAATTCTGCTCGAAAGACAAGTATTTCACCTCAATGAGTAGTCACTTGTTGAGGGGGAGTACTTGATTAAAAACATCGTTCTAAATCTTCAAGTCTTGATTGATTTCTCCCCATAAGACTCAAAAAGGCATATTTTAATCAAAAAGTTTACAAAAACAACATTTGATATGCTATTTTTGAGGGGGAGAAGATGAAAAGTGATTAAAATATGATGTCAAAAGTTTTATCTTGAGCGAGCTCGACTCAGAATTGACCCACGAATTGACGAAACAACAAATGTTAGTATTCGAAAGGACTTATCCGAGTAGAAAGTACCGTTTCGAGAAACTCTTCTTAGACGTTTACCTTGACGGGTCTAACTTCCTTTTAGGAATGTTAACAACTTCAAGTTAGTTATTAGGGCTAGTTATCACCTAAAAACTGATAATGGATCCCTTTAACTAAGCAACGTAAACGTGTCCCTCGGGTACATGTCTATTAAGAGTGGATCAATTCAAAAGTGCCAACTCTTCCCGCATATGCAAATTTCTGAAAACATTCATAAGCATATGTGGAGGGGGAGTCTTTCATAAGAAATCCAAAACCTCAAAGTGTTAACAAAAAGTTTTATACTCATAAACACTTTGAGAGATTTTCAATGATTTGGTTCAAAGGCATCAATAGGATAGTTATGGAGTTACAAGGTGACTAAGGATAGGAATAACCGTCCTATGATCCGCCAGAACCGGAGGGATCTACCCAAGGACATCACCAATAGTTAGAAATTAGAAGTCCTTAGGTATGATATAACAAAAGGAGAAAAGAATGAAAGGAGAAAGAAGGGGTTGAAGAATTAAAAAGAAAATGAATGAAAAGGGTGAAAAGAAATAGCCCTCCATTTTATCAACCTTAGGTCAGACACCGGGTTCAATTCATATGCTACTGGATGTTGCTAAGACAACACCGGTATTGAAGATTAAGACGTCATGGACCCAGTGACGCAATGCACCTAAACCTTCTTAGCCACTCAAGTGTCCCTCAAAAGATACTTGTTTCATTCTCACGGAGAACCCTTCATAATCTATTGACCATTCACTACGAGTGTGTCAATATTGAAAAGGAGGTACTCTGCTCCACACCTCCGACGACCAAATTGTGCACAAATCAAGTCTAGAGCCACGAGATACATCAAAGATCTCCTAGGAACACATAATACTTCTACACTAGTGTCTTATATCATTGGACACTAAGTGTAAACTATTGAGTCCTATGCAGATCTTAGCAATCTGCCTTGAACATTTATGAGGGATTTACTTATGTATTTCTCGAATGATTGAACAGAAATCCTGCCAGGGTCTACATCAAACAGCCCTGACAGCAGGTCACTTCGGTGATTCCTTGTGGATTACGCTTAGTGTTTATGATGGTTCCAAACGGTCTACAGTCGTGGGGTGATCTCCAGCGACTCACCTAATCGTGGGTCTACTTATGTATGTCTGTGTAAGCCCTCTAGGGGTATCCGATTAGGAACGGCCTTGGTAAGGATTAAAAGGAGTCTTCACACTATGCTGTCGACGAATTCTAACTCCAAACCTGTAAGTACCGGATGTATTATTGCTAACTGTTTCTATGCAGGTAAAACCACCATCCTGAACACCAACTTCCACATGCTCATACTTTCATCTCAACAACTAAGAAAACTCTCATGAAAGATCGATGCAATGTAAAAGACAAAGATTAAAAAGACAACGATCTAAAGCAAAGCAACGTTTAAAGAAAGATTCTACGACAACACAAAGAATCTTCAACTAATGAAAAGAGAGCTCCACACGTATGAAAGTTCCAACGTCAAAGATGTATGAGCATGTTGGAAAGGCGCAGATCCACTGGAGACTAAGAATGTGACGAATGGCAGACTACGACATCACTTGATCACTATCAAATCATCAAATACAAAGAACAAAGAACGATGAATCATTTTGCTAACGAATTTTTTGAAGACGTCTAAAGCCGTGAAAGTAAACATATAAAGACAAAGAAAAAGACGTCGAGCAATCCTATTAGTCTTCATGACCGACCCTTAGGGGGAGATTGTTAGGATCACGTTTTACGTAATCTCTCAAGTCTCGGTCATTTCTACTTTATGTAATAGGTTGCTAGTTTACTTATCTATCTTATGATTATGTAATAAGTTATGTAAGCGTCCAACGGGCCTTAAAGCCTACGTTTAGAAAGATAGGAAGGGAAGGGAGTGTTGCCCTAGACCTTGCCTATAAATACTAAGCTCATGTAAACATAACAGTTGTTGGTTATTTCATTATCTTAAAGAAACTCTTGCACTTTCATCTTCCATATTGATTTAATCAACCAATCTTTATTCTTATCTCATTTCTACCAAAACCTATACTTGTGTTTACAATATGGTGACCTAACATGATCCATTATCATCTTTTAGGTGATAACTAGCCCTAATAACTACCTTGAAGTTGTTAACATTCCTTAAAATGGAAGTTAGACCTGTCAAAGTATACATCTAAGAAGAGCTTCTCGAAACGGTACTTTCTACTTGGATAAATCCTTTCGAATTCTAACGTTTGTGTTTCGTCAATTCATGAGTCAAATCTGAGCTACGCTCAAGTGCGATGCCAAAACTTTTATTCACCACAATCCATTTTGCTCCCCCTCAATATGTGCATTGATTCAATTTACAATTAAAAAAAGCATCACATTTTGTATCAGATTTCATATTTAATTCACATTCTCTCCCCCGATCAAAAAATTTCAAATCCTTTGAGATTTTGTGATCCCAATTGATTTAAATGAGTTTAGTAATTTGGGAGAAAATGTGGTCAGATTTTAACATATACTGATTTTTGAGACACTTTTTCACTGCTGCTGGTGCACAAAGTTTTTAAAGGTGCAGAAATTTTGAGCAAATACGCTCCCCCTCAATTAATGACCCGTTTTCTATTTAAAGAGCTGTAGTCATTAAGTTGAGCGACAAGGTATTTGTGAAAATTTAAGTCCAATAGCCACCTTGTAAACCACAAAAAAAACTCTCTTGAAGAATCATAAAAGAGAGAGATTTTGGGATGAAAGAAGACTTCTCTTCTTTTACTAGAGATGATGCACTGAAACGTACATCATTTCGAGGAAACATGGATATAAAGTAATCCATGCCCGAGTGAACTTCACCCGGTGAGAGGAACAACCGTCTTTTTGGAGACGTGTTTTCCCCATAAATAAGAGCGGGTTGCTATCTGAAGTAATAGCAAACCGATATGACATGTTTTAACCGGTTAATATAACTTCTGCTCAAGCTTCATTTAAAATTCCGTGCCATGATTGAATGGCATTTCTAGAATCTTAAATGTTATCGATAAGCAGAAGACATGCCAAGGGTGAAACTATTTTTTGTATTTTTGTGTTTTTCAGATTTTTATGATTTTTCTAGGTTTTATATTTTTGTATTTTCTTTTTGTTTTTAAGAATATGTACAAGGATATGTGAAGTGAATCCATCACTCATCACTCTCTTCCTGAAGACTTTTGAGTGACTCAGGAGTAATACTCTTCATTCCAAGACGCGGGAGAATGAATTGAAATCATTCTCTAGGTAGTGCCTTGGTGAAGATGTCAGCCAACTGAAATTCTGTCCTCACAAAGTACAATTCCACAATCCCTTTTTCCACTTGTTCCCTGATGAAGTGATGTCGAATGTCAATGTGCTTTGATCTGGAGTGCTGGACGTTGTTGCAGCAAAGAGCAATTGCACTCTTGTTGTCACAGTACATCGGAATTTTGTTGTAATCAAAACCATAGTCAGACAATTGCGATCTCATCCATAGGATTTGAGCGCAACAAGATGACATGGCAATGTATTCAGCCTCAGTGGAGGAGATCGACGTACTCATTTGTCTCTTTGATGACCAGCTAACAAGTTTATCTCCTAGAAATTGAGCACCACCTGAAGTACTTCGACGTGTATCTTGACACCCAGCATGATCAGCATCAGAGTAGGCAGTGAGAGCCAAAGCAGTGTCTTTAGGATACCAGAGACCCATGTGAATAGTCCCTTGAAGATACCTGAAGACTCTTTTGACTGCTTCTAAGTGCTTTTTGGTAGGTCTGGATTGATAACGAGCACACATGCATACGGCAAATAGAAGATCTCGCCTACTGGCAGTGAGGTACATTAAGGATCCAATCATGTTGCGGTACTTAGTTTGATCAACTGGAGTCCCCACAACGTCCTCCCCCAGTTTTGATCTCTCTATCATCGGGGTGTCGACTGAGTCACATGATTCAAATCCAAATTTCTTCAAGATTTCAGCAGCATACTTGGATTGATTGATGAAGATCCCGTTGGGATTTTGAGAGATTTGCAACCCCAGGAAAAATGACATTTGCCCCATCATGGACATTTGAAACTCAGTACTCATTTCTTGTGAAAAACAATCACATTCCATAGGATCAGAAGAAGCAAAGATAATGTCATCTACATAGATCTGAACATGGAGTAGATGCTTGCCCGACTTTCTGGTGAATAGTGTAGGATCAACAACACCCTTTGTGAATTTGTTGGCGAGAAGGAACTTGGATAGAGTGTCATACCATGCTCTGGGTGCCTGTTTAAGTCCATATAGTGCCTTCTTCAAGTGATAGACATGATTAGGGCGTTCAGGGTCCACAAACCCTTCAGGTTGACTCACATATACCACTTCCTTTAAATGACCATTAAGAAATGCAGTCTTTACATCTATTTGGTAAACAATCATATTCTGACTGGCTGCATTTGCAAGAAAAATTCTAATGGCCTCAATTCTGGCCACTGGTGCAAATGATTCTTCAAAGTCTATACCCTCTTCTTGTCTGTATCCTTTGGCCACTAGCCGAGCCTTGTTTTTCAGAACTTCACCATATTCATCAAGCTTCACTTTGAAGATCCACTTGAGAGCAATAATCATAGCACAGTCTGGAGGAGGCACTAATTCCCATACATCAAGTCGGTCAAATTCATGAATTTCATCTTGCATTGCAGTGAACCAGGATGCTTTAGTCAAAGCTTCTTTGAAGTCCTTTGGCTCAGCTTTCGACAGTATGGAGTTAAAGAAGCACTACAAGGCATCTGTGGCAAGTTGTCTACATGTGGATACAGGCCGAGATGGATTTCCAATGATGTTGTCAATTGGGTGATCGTTTGTCCATTTTCNAAATTCTAATGGCCTCAATTCTGGCCACTGGTGCAAATGATTCTTCAAAGTCTATACCCTCTTCTTGTCTGTATCCTTTGGCCACTAGCCGCGCCTTGTTTTTCAGAACTTCACCATATTCATCAAGCTTCACTTTGAAGATCCACTTGAGAGCAATAATCATAGCACAGTCTGGAGGAGGCACTAATTCCCATACATCAAGTCGGTCAAATTCATGAATTTCATCTTGCATTGCAGTGAACCAGGATGCTTTAGTCAAAGCTTCTTTGAGGTCCTTCGGCTCAGCTTTCGACAGTATGGAGTTGAAGAAGCAGCACAAGGCATCTGTGGCAAGTTGTCTACATGTGGATACAGGCCGAGATGGATTTCCAATGATGTTGTCAATTGGGTGATCGTTTGTCCATTTTCTGATATGCTCATGAAGTTGAGGATTGAGAACTGAGGTAGCCGTGTTTGAGTCTTCCGAAGAGGTTGCCACATTGGATGGTTCAGGAGCAAATATGTTGACAAATGGTTCATCAGGTGGTTGAGCAAAGGGATTCACTTCAAAAGAATTATCAGATGCAGCTCCTTGAGGAACTGAAGAAGATTGATTGTTGAGCGTGGGTTGAGTATGACTGGATGATGGAGCATTTTAACTAAGGGAGATGGAGACGGAAGGCCCATTTGTATGTTGAGGTGCGTCATTAGCAGCAGCATCAGGACCAATGACTTGTGGTTCTGGCTCGACTATCTGTTGAGGTTCAAAGTACTCATCATACATTGGATCGAATAACTTCTTCGAGTCCTCACTAGTGGGTGGCACATGAGGAGCAGCAGTAGTGGAAGACTGTACAAGTCCTGAACTAATTGGTCCAGGAGTCAAAAGATTAGATGTGGGTCCAGAACTGGAGTGTTCAGGAGCCGTATGCTCAGACAGCTCATCAAACGTGACATGAATGGTTTCCATGATTTGTCGGGTTCTTTTGTTGTAGATTCGATAACCCTTCCTATTTGGTGCGTAACCAACAAAAATTCCGATATCAGCTTTTGCCTTCAGCTTTCCCAAATCTTCACTATCGTTAGTTGGGTAGCATAATGCACCAAACACTCGAAGAAATGATAGATCAGGTTTTCTGTCGTGCACTAGCTCATAGGGGGTTATGCTGTGAAGAGGATGTATCAGTGATCGGTTTTGGGTGCAGCAAGCAGTCGCAATTGCCTCACCCCAGAGAAACATAGGAGCTTTAGAGAATATTAGCATGGTTAGAGCAGCCTCTACAAGGGTACGGTTTCGTCTTTCAACGACTCCATTCTGCTGAGGTGTTCGAGGTATACTCCTTTGATGACTAATTCCAAGGTTTTCATAAAATTGAGTAAGTCGCTGGTTAACAAACTCAGTTCCATTGTCTGTGCGGACGAATCTGACAGTTTTATTGAGTCCGACTTGCAGCTGCTTGATGAGTTTAATGATGATCTCTGGTGTCTCATCCTTGGATCTGAGGAACTTTACTCATGTAAACCGAGAGTAATCATCAACGATCACTAACACATATCTCTTTCCATAGATGGTTTGTACTCTCATTGGTCCACACAGATCCATGTGAAGGGTATGAAGAACTTCCATAATGGTGTTGATTGATTTGGATTTGTGTGTTTGTTTCTTGCTTTTACCTAGCTGACAAGCAGAACAAAGATGATCCTTTTCATATTTCAGCCAGGGCATGCCTCGAACAAGATCTTTACGAGTGAGCTCATTGATGGTACCGAAGTTCAAGTGATTCAAACGACGATGCCACAGCCATGACTTGTTCTTGGATGCCTTGGATAGTAAGCAAATAGGTGATGATCGCATCATGTCTTCAATGGATATAGTGTAGAGGTTTGTGCCACGACTACCTTTCAGAAGATCCACACCATTCAAGTTTCTAATGAAGCAAGTGTGTTTTCTGAAGGCTACTTCAAGATCGGAGTCACAAAATTGACCAACGGAGAACAGATTGTGCCCAAGCCCTTCTACATAGTATACTCTAGAAATCACGATGTCAACAAACACATAATCGCCATAACCCATTATAGCACCAAAATGATCATTCCCGAATCTAACAGTCCCGATAAACTTTTTCACAAAATTTCTGAGCCGTGAGCGATCCCCAGTCATATGTTTTGAGCAGCTTGAGTCCAAATACGAAAGGACGATTTGTACGACCTGCATTTGAAACCAGACTGATATGGATAACTGAAAAACGTGGACCCCCAAACACAAGTGGGATCCAATTGGTTAGCACAAGCATATTTACTTAATACAGAAGTAGATACTTCAGTGGAATCATTAGACATATCTTTACTTGTGGATGCACTAGACCTATGGTTATCGCATTGTGTCACTAAAGGAAAAGTCCTACCAGTTGCCTTCCATACCCTAACATTTGAAAGCCTACAATTGGGCAGTTTAGTTAAGGGGCATTGACTTCCTAAAGTGAACTTTCTTCCAGTGGGTCTCCAATGATAACCAACAGTAGAGAACTTCCTTCCTGTTGCTTTCCAAACACGTTTTTCTAGTTTATAATTCAAAGCATTATTAACAGGGAGTAATTTAGAAGCATTCAAAAATGTCTTAACACACTCATCATGATTGCCAGAAATTAAACAGTCATTACAGATCTTACAAGTAGCATCAGAATTCGAATTAATTACAGTACGCCTAGAGATAATACTAGAATCAACATGATTCATGTCATTCAGATCAGTTTTATTGTTCCTAAGGTGGTCTTCTGCTTTCTTCCCTTGAGCACTCTTAGCAGGCGAAGTCCTATCATTCCTTGTATTGCAACTAGGTTTTGACCCGCTAGCTTTAGTGTCAATGTTTACTACTGTAGAATTAATGACGGGAATATTAGATCGTTGTACTGCTATTTGATTTCGGGTAAGCAGTGTGTTAAGTTCAAATGATGTCAAAGGCACATTAAAGGCAACATGCTTGTTCTTATCCTTAGAGGTCTGTTCATTAAGCTTATCACGCATGCTAACAGCTTTGGGACATGTACCAATGGCATAATCTAAGAGTTCATATGATCTATTGGTGAGGTAGTAAATGTCAAGGATGGTATCATCCGTAGGTCTCACCATTCTAATCTCTTCAGTGGTCTCACAAAGCATGTCAAGGCAATCCTTAAGATACTTAAGGTATTCACTATGGACAAACGCATTATTCCTAAGGGGAAGCGGAATGTTCACGGCATCACATGCATAACTTTTAGATTTACAGACCTTGGAGTTAATGCTATCACATGCAGCGACAGGCGTTTTCCCTTTCGCCTNAGCATTAGAATTCGAATTAATTACAGTACGCCTAGAGATAATACTAGAATCAACATGATTCATGTCATTCAGATCAGTTTTATTGTTCCTAAGGTGGTCTTCTGCTTTCTTCCCTTGAGCACTCTTAGCAGGCGAAGTCCTATCATTCCTTGTATTGCAACTATTTTTTGACCCGCTAGCTTTAGTGTCAATGTTTACTCCTGTAGAATTAATGACGGGAACATTAGATCGTTGTACTGCTATTTGATTTCGGGTAAGCAGTGTGTTAAGTTCAAATGATGTCAAAGGCACATTAAAGGCAACATGCTTGTTCTTATCCTTAGAGGTCTGTTCATTAAGCTTATCACGCATGCTAACAGCTTTGGGACATGTACCAATGGCATAATCTAAGAGTTCATATGATCTATTGGTGAGGTAGCAAATGTCAAGGATGGTATCATCCATAGGTCTCACCATTCTAATCTCTTCAGTGGTCTCACAAAGCATGTCAAGGCAATCCTTAAGATACTTAAGGTATTCACTATGGACAAACACATTATTCCTAAGGGGAAGCGGAATGTTCACGGCATCACATGCATAACTTTTAGATTTACAGACCTTGGAGTTAATGCTATCACATGCAGCGACAGGCGTTTTCCCTTTCGCCTGAATCTTTAGATTCTCAATTTCTTTTAACAAAGACGTTATTTTTTCATTGGTTTTATCACGTGTGATCTTAATCGAATCATGTAACTCTTTGTAATGTTGTTTAACCTTTGAGTTTTCAGCTTGAAAACAATCATTTTCATATTTGAGATGGTTGATGATGTTCTGAAGTTGAAAATTCTGATAATCTAAAGACGGAGGTTTCCGGGATTCAATCACATCACTCTTATTAGATTTTAGTTGGGCAATTTGAGCCCTCAACTTTTGAATTGTGTTGGTGTGAGCTTGAATTTTTAATTCCATATTGAGATTATTAACTTCTAATTTCGAAAAATTCCTGACCATGTTATCATGATCATTGTTTTGAATTTTTTCTTGCAATCTTAAATTCTCCCCCTCAAGCTCAACAACACGATTCTGAAAAACGTTTAATGCAACAGACATTTCATGAAATTGGCAAGCAGTTAATGAGGAATCAGTAGCAGTATAAAATACATCTTGAGCAATGCATTTAGCAATCAAAGTATCATTCATGATGAGTGTATTATTCCTCGCAATTTCATTATGTTGAAGGTCTATAGCAGTTTGTTTTCCCTCAAGTTCCAGATTTTTAAACACATCTTTCATTTCTTTAATCTCAGATTCAAGAGACATTTGCATGCCTTCAAAATGTCCTTTGATTTGTTTAAAAAACGGAATGACTTCAGTCAGGTAACACTCTTTCGTTAGATCAAAACCCCTTTCACCCTCAGTAATTCCCGTTGGTGTAATTCTCTTTTTACATGTTTTGTCAAAATCAGCAAACATTTGATAAAGAACGTAGATGCTAATAAGAGTTTTACATTGTGTGGGAAGAGATAACTGAACTAGGTGCATTGGTGTATTGGGAGGATACACCGTTAGGGTAGCAACCTTAAGGGGAGTTGTGGCCTTTAGTTTGGGGCACAAAAACGGTCAATCGATTCTGTTCATAGTAATCATGTGGTTTGATGTTGACACGTTTTTAATGCACTTGGGATCCTTCATTTTATTCTCTAATCTTTCTCTATTGACTGATTCTGTCTCATTAATCTCCTCAGTATTAGGCACATCATGGGGGCATGATTAGGCGTAAGTAACACATTAGCATCATATAATGCAGGTTGAGAGGCCCTAACGCTCCTAAGGAAATTAGTTTTGGGCACTCCTACATCCTTCTTGCTATGTTCATCATGTAACTTAATGTGCTTATGCATCATTTGAGCAGTTTGAATGGATTGGCCTTGTGTGTACAACTTATTTTCCAGCTTGTTTTTTAAAGCTTTCAGATTGGAAAAATCATTTAAGAGTTTAGTTTCTTTGTTTTGAAAATCGAGTTTTAGTGTGGTTACACTATCCTGAATCTCCTGTTTTTGTTTAACAGTTTGATTAACTTGATTTTGTAATGATTTTATCTCCGTTCTTAACTCTTCTTCCTTTAAGTTTCTTTCGGTAATATATGTACACATTTACCAATTCATTTTCTGCTCACGTTCGGTTAACTCAAATCTTGCACGTTGTTGATACATATTCACCTGATCTTTAAGAATATTAATCCTAGTGGTTAAGGTATCATCAGGTACAACAGCAGTGTAATCATCCAATTCACACACATTATTATCAACAGAGGATTCATCACTTGGTACAACAGACTCGACGTTGTGTCTTACATATTGTTCATATGGGATAACATTGCTATTTCCCATATTAGCCATATTTGATTCCACAACGTTTGTTTGTTGTACTTTGTTATGAATTATTTGTACATGCATCACATTATCATCACATACAACAGAAGATGCTCGATTAGGCACATCAGATTCTTTGTTGTGATCCACATGTTGTTGACTTGAGGAAACATTGTTGTTTTCCAAATTAACATCATCTGGCATGACAACATTAGTTTGATGTGCTTCATTGAGAATCTTAGGCACATTACATGGCTCGTATGTGTCATATAATTTTAGTACCTCAGATATGATGGATGAATTAGGGGAACCAGATTGTTGCGGTGATGTGACAATAGATGATAGATTGGCCATGAAGATGGTAGGTGCAGTGGGCTCATCATCAACATCAGAATCAAAAGCATCACAATCTTCTGCCTGGAAGACGTTTGGGTCGTTGAGAGCTAGATCCTGAAATGGTTGATCATCCACATCGGCATCAAATGAATTCCCTTCATCACCCACAAGAAACAGCAGTTGCTCCTCATCCAATAAAACTCTATTCTCTTGTGCTTGCATCAGTAACATCTTATCCTTGAAGTAGTCAGAGTTCTGAGCACGTTTTGGTTGCAGTTCCTTGCAATATGACCTAACCCACCACAATTGTAGCACTTGGGTTGTCTTCCCTGCCCTTGANTAGATTGGCCATGAAGATGGTAGGTGCAGTGGACTCATCATCAACATCAGAATCAAAAGCATCACAATCTTCTGCCTGGAAGACGTTTGGGTCGTTGAGAGCTAGATCCTGAACTGGTTGATCATCCACATCGGCATCAAATGAATTCCCTTCATCACCCACAAGAAACAGCAGTTGCTCCTCATCCAATAAAACTCTATTCTCTTGTGCTTGCATCAGTAACATCTTATCCTTGAAGTAGTCAGAGTTCTGAGCACGTTTTGGTTGCAGTTCCTTGCAATATGACCTAACCCACCACAATTGTAGCACTTGGGTTGTCTTCCCTGCCCTTGATTGGCATTCCCCATCCTATTCTGAGCATTTCCCCGAACATTTTGCCTTCCTTGAACCATAACACGCCCATCTTCCACGACAGCAAGATTACGTGGGTTAGATGAAGTTCTGAGTTGGTTGTTGGTTTGTGGAAGTGCACTCCTGAAATGTTGAACCAACAGTGAGACTTGGTTGGAGAGATTATCAATCCTTTTGTCAATGTGAGAGTTCCCAGAGTCTTGTTGATTATTCTTGACATTTGATGATTGCATGGATGATTGGCCAGGGACAGACTGATTATGTGATGCTTATGCAGTAGGGTGACTGATTGAATCAATTGAGGATTGGTTGAGTCCCTGAACACTGGAGATGAGAGCGAGAGGGTCATTTGAGGGATTGAACTTTTCTCTCAGCTGACGATCATACATAGCATGCTTCTCATGTTGTTGCAGGTAAGCATAGAGTTGTTCATAGTTGGTGTTTCTGAGTCCTTTGTTTAGCTTCACAGCTGTGACAAACCGATCCCATTCTAGTGACATGTTGTTAACAAACTTTGAGTTGAATTGGATGTTGGGCATTGTCATTCTAATCATTCTCATGTCATTCACAAGCTTGTGGAATCTGACATAGTAGTCAGTGATGTTTTCACCGGGATTCATGTTGAAGTGCTCGAATTCATCATACAACTGAGACTCACGATCTTGTTTAGTAAGTTTTGAACCAGCAAGTAGCATTTTGACATTGTCCCAAACGGCTTTGGCCTCAGTGTTGAAGTTAATGAGCTTGTAGATGTCCTTGGGTAACCCTTGTATCACAATGTTGGAAGCTCGGACATCAGCATCATAGCGTTTCTTTTCAGCTTCGTTAAGATCATTGTAAGTATGAGGTCTGTCANGATATCAGCATCATAGCGTTTCTTTTCAGCTTCGTTAAGATCATTGTAAGTACGAGGTCTGTCAATTCCAAATGTGACTGTTCCATCTTCACTAGTTGAGATAACATCTCTGGTAGTACCCATTTGAAATGGTCCTTCGTCAATCGATCTCAGAATATTCTCCCCATTTTCCTTGCCTTGACAATACAAACGTATTCTTTGGGACCATGACTCATAGTCTGTTCGGTCGAGCATAGGAGGTCGAGTATCGGACCCAGCAGCTTGGATGTCATCAATTGAAGCCGTAGTTATCATGGTGTAGTCTTAAACGGGATTTTACAACTCGAGACTTAAACCGAGAAATAGATTCTTTCCTGAGATTTTACTAAAGTCACCAGAGAAAACCGAAAGACGTAGTAGGCGAAATAGACTTAGAATGAGAGCTTAAATAAGTCACAATTTGTGCTGAGAATCAAGTCGAGACAAGTCAAGTAACAATATATTTGATTGTGATAAGTCAAGCCGTAAGAATTCACTCACAACGTCAAATCACATTCAAATTAATCGAAACGACTTAAGTTACAACGTTTCCCGAAGCACAAGTAGTCAACAAATCAAAGAAATCTCAAACTTAGCAAATCGCTAAAAACCACCACAAGTCCAAAAGTTAATCGCTGAAAAGAAATTAATCGCTATCCACAGATAATCGCTGGCCCAAAGTTAATTGCTGACCCAAAGTAATCGCTGACCCAAAGTAATCGCTGACCCAAAGTAATCGCTAAATACAGCCAATCGCTAAAAAGCTAATCGCTGGATTTAGTTAAACGCTAATAGGACTTAATCGCTGGTGAGAGATAATCACTAGGTGAGGTAATCGCTAAAACCAGTTAATCGCTAAAAAGCTATTCGCTGGAATTAGTTAATCGCTAGCCACTAAAAGACAGACAGTACTAATCGCTATTCAGATAAATCCAAACCAGTCGCTATCTAGCGATTTGTCTGGTTGTCCAAATATAGTAAACCAACTTAATCACTAACACTTAAACGCTATTCAGACGAACTTAATCGCTACCAAGAATACCAAGTCAGTCGACTTAATCGCTAGTAAGAAAACCACCCAAAATCTTCCACACCACCAAACCAATGAAAGATATGACTATTCCAACTCAAGAACTATGTAACTATAACACTACTAAGCACGAAAGTACAACCATAACACATCATTTTACACTACAAAGATCAAACCAAGGTGTTATTCAAGAAAAACCAGTGTTGCAAAAATCGGCCGGATCGGCCGATTAATCGGCGATTTATCAGTAATCGGCCTAGGACCTTGGAGAGAATTCCACGGAAATCGGCCGATTAATCGGCCGAGTCAAGAAAATCGGCCGATTAATCGGTAAAAAATCGCTAATCGTCCCCGGACCGCCTCAGTACCGATTCACGACTTTTGCAACATTGAGAAAAACTATTCTAACTAACCAAAAACCACAAAAACCAAACTAAATCCGAGAATCCAAGGCCCTAAGATGAAACCATGGCTCTTGATACCAATTGTAGGATACTCATAAACATAACATGGTTGGTTCTTGAGGTTAATGGATCGAATGGAACTAGAAAACTAGAGAGAGAAAGATAAGAAATGGGAGCCTTTTTAGAGAGAGAAAGAACAAGAGAAATATGTATTACTAATGAAAGGTCCAACCCTTCCCTTGTGTGGGAAGGGCTATTTATACTTATAAGGTGGATGTATGCCTCTACTAGGCTGTGGAGCGGGCTGACAGAGGGTAAAAGACCCGACCCGACACCACTAATACTAACAAGATGTCAGCCAGCCGAAATTCTGTCCTCACAAAGGACAATTCCACAATCCCTTTTTCCACTTTTTCCCTGACGAAGTGATGTCGAATGTCAATGTGCTTTGATCTGGAGTGCTGGACATTGTTGCAGCAAAGAGCAATTGCACTTTTGTTGTCACAATACATCGGAATTTTGTTGTAATCAAAACCATAGTCAGACAATTGCGATCTCATCCATAGGATTTGAGCGCAACAAGATGACATGGCAATGTATTCAGCCTCAGTGGAGGAGATCGACGTACTCATTTGTCTCTTTGATGACCAGCTAACAAGTTTATCTCCTAGAAATTGAGCACCACCTGAAGTACTTCGACGTGTATCTTGACACCCAGCATGATCAGCATCAGAGTAGGCAGTGAGAGCCATAGCAGTGTCTTTAGGATACCAGAGACCCATGTGAATAGTCCCTTGAAGATACCTGAAGACTCTTTTGACTGCTTCTAAGTGCTTTTTGGTAGGTCTGGATTGATAACGAGCACACATGCATACGACAAATAGAAGATCTGGCCTACTGGCAGTGAGGTACATTAAGGATCCAATCATGCTGCGGTACTTAGTTTGATCAATTGGAGTCCCCACAACGTCCTCATCTAGTTTTGATCTCTCTATCATCGGGGTGTCGACTGAGTCACATGATTCAAATCCAAATTTCTTCAAGATTTCAGCAGCATACTTGGATTGATTGATGAAGATCCCGTTGGGATTTTGAGAGATTTGCAACCCCAGGAAAAATGACATTTGCCCCATCATGGACATTTGAAACTCAGTACTCATTTCTTGTGAAAAACGATCACATTCTATAGGAGATGTAGAAGCAAAGATAATGTCATTTACATAGATCTGAACAAGGAGTAGATGCTTGCCCGACTTTCTGGTGAATAGTGTAGGATCAACAACACCCTTTGTGAATTTGTTGGCGAGAAGGAACTTGGATAGAGTGTCATACCATGCTCTGGGTGCCTGTTTAAGTCCATATAGTGCCTTCTTCAAGCGATAGACATGATTAGGGCGTTCAGGGTCCACAAACCCTTCAGGTAGACTCACATATACCACTTCCTTTAAGTGACCATTAAGAAATGCAGTCTTTACATCCATTTGGTAAACAATCATATTCTGACTAGCTGCATTTGCAAGAAAAATTCTAATGGCCTCAATTCTGGCCAGGGGTGCAAATGATTCTTCAAAGTCTATACCCTCTTCTTGTCTGTATCCTTTGACCAATAGCCGAGCCTTGTTTTTTAGAACTTCACCATATTCATCAAGCTTCACTTTGAAGATCCACTTGAGAGCAATAATCATAGCACAGTCTGGAGGAGGCACTAATTCCCATACATCAAGTCAGTCAAATTCATGAATTTCATCTTGCATTGCAGTACCAGGATGCTTTAGTCAAAGCTTCTTTGAAGTCCTTCGGCTCAGCTTTCGATAGTATGGAGTTGAAGAAGCACCACAAGGCATCTGTGGCAAGTTGTCTATGTGTGGATACAGGCCGAGATGGATTTCCAATGATGTTGTCAATTGGGTGATCGTTTGTCCATTTTCTGATATGCTCATGAAGTTGAGGATTGAGAACTGAGGTAGCCGTGTTTGAGTCTTCTGAAGAGGTTGCCACATTGGATGGTTCAGGAGCAAATATGTTGACAAATGGTTCATCAGGTGATTGAGTAAAGGGATTCACTTCAAAAGAATTATCAGATGCAGCTCCTTGAGGAACTGAAGAAGATTGATAGTTGAGCGTGGGTTGAGTATGACTGGATGATGGAGCATTTTGAATAAGGGAGATGGAGACGGAAGGCCCATTTGTATGTTGAGGTGCGTCATTAGCAGCAGCATCAGGACCAATGACCTGTGGTTCTAGCTCGACTGTCTGTTGAGGTTCAAAGTACTCATCATACATTGGATCGAATAACTTCTTCAAGTCCTCACTAGTGGGTGGCACATGAGGAGCAGCAGTAGTGGAAGACTGTACAAGTCCTGAACTAATTGGTCCAGGAGTCAAAAGATTAGATGCGGGTCCATAACTGGAGTGTTCAGGAGCTGTATGCTTAGACAGCTCATCAAACGTGACATGAATGGTTTCCATGATTTGTCGGGTTCTTTTGTTGTAGATTCGATAACCCTTCCTATTTGGTGCGTAGCCAACAAAAATTCCGATATCAGCTTTTGCCTTCAGCTTTCCCAAATCTTCACTATCGTTAGTTGGGTAGCATAATGCACCAAACACTCGAAGAAATGATAGATCAGGTTTTCTGTCATGCACTAGCTCATAGGGGGTTATGCTGTGAAGAGGATGTATCAGTGATTGGTTTTGGGTGTAGCAAGCAGTCGCAATTGCCTCACCCCAGAGAAACATAGGAGCTTTAGATAATATCAGCATGGTTCGAGCAGCCTCTACAAGGGTACGGTTTCGTCTTTCAGCGACTCCATTCTGCTGAGGTGTTCGAGGTATACTCCTTTGATGAATAATTCCAAGGTTTTCATAAAATTGAGTAAGTTGCTGGTTAACAAACTCAGTTCCATTGTCTGTGCGGATGAATCTGACAGTTTCATTGAGTCCGATTTGCAGCTGCTTGATGATTTTAATGATGATCTCTGGTGTCTCATCCTTGGATCTGAGGAACTTTACCCATATAAACCGAGAGTAGTCGTCAACGATCACTAACACATATCTCTTTCCATAGATGGTTTGTACTCTCATTGGTCCACACAGATCCATGTGAAGGGTATGAAGAACTTCCATAATGGTGTTGATTGATTTGGGTTTGTATGTTTGTTTCTTGCTTTTACCTAGCTGACACACAGAACAAAGATGATCCTTTTCATATTTCAGCCAGGGCATGCCTCGAACAAGATCTTTACGAGTGAGCTTATTGATGGTACCGAAGTTCAAGTGATTCAAACGACGATGCCACAGCCATGACTTGTTCTTGGATGCCTTGGATAGTAAGCAAATAGGTGATGACCGCATCATGTCTTCGATGGAGATAGTGTAGAGGTTTGTGCCACGACTACCTTTCAGAAGATCCACACCATTCAAGTTTCAAACGAAGCAAGTGTGTTTTCTGAAGGCTACTTCATGATCGGAGTCACAAAATTGACCAACGGAGAACAGATTGTGCCCAAGCCCTTCTACATAGTATACTCTAGAAATCACGCTGTCACCAAACACATAATCGCCATAACCCATTATAGCACCAAAATGATCATTCCCGAATCTAAAAGTCCCGATAAACTTATTCACGAAATTTTTGAGCCGTGAGCGATCCCCAGTCATATGTTTTGAGCAGCCTGAGTCCAAATACCAAAGGAGGATTTGTACGACCTGCATTTGAAACCAGACTGATACGGATAACTGAAAAACATGGACCCCCAAACACAAGTGGGATCCAATTGGTTAGCATAAGCATATTTACTTAATACAGAAGTGGATAGTTCAGTGGAATCATTAGACATATCTTTACTTGTGGATGCACTAGACCTATGGTCATCGCATTGTGTCACTAAAGGAAAAGTCCTGCCAGTTGCCTTCCATACCCTATCATTTGAAAGCCTATAATTGGGCAGTTTAGTTAAGGGGCATTGACTTCCTAAAGTGAACTTTCTTCGAGTGGGTCTCCAATGATAACCAACAGTAGAGAACTTCCTTCCTGTTGCTTTCCAAACACGTTTTTCTAGTTTATAATTAAAAGCATTATTAACAGGGAGTAATTTAGAGGCATTCAAAAATGTCTTAACAGACTTATCATGATTTCCAGAAATTAAACAGTCATTACAGATCTTACAAGTAGCATCAGAATTCGAATTAATTACAGTATGCCTAGAGCTAATACTAGAATCAACACGATTCATGTCATTCAGATCAGTTTTATTCTTCCTAAGGTGGTCTTCTACTTTCTTCCCTTGAGCACTCTTAGCAGGCGAAGTCCTATCATTCCTTGTATTGCAACTAGGCTTTGACCCGCTAGCTTTAGTGTCAATGTTTACTCCTATAGAATTAATGATGGGAACATTAGATCGTTGTACTGCTATTTGATTTCGGGTAAGCGGTGTGTTAAGTTCAGATGATGTCAAAGGCACATTAAAGGCAACATGCTTGTTCTTATCCTTAGAGGTCTGTTCATTAAGCTTATCACGCATGCTAACAGCTTTGGGACATGTACCAATGGCATAATCTAAGAGTTCATATGATCTATTGGTGAGGTAGTAAACGTCAAGGATGGTATCATCCGCAGGTCTCACCATTCTAATCTCTTCAGTGGTCTCACAAAGCATGTCAAGGCAATCCATAAGATACTTAAGATATTCACTATGGACAAACGCATTATTCCTAAGGGGAAGCGGAATGTTCACGGCATCACATGCATAACTTTTAGATTTACAGACCTTGGAGATAATGCTATCACATGCAGCGACAGGCGTTTTCCCTTTCGCCTGAATCTTCAGATTCTCAATTTCTTTTAACAAAGACGTTATTTTTTCATTGGTTTCATCATGTGTGATCTTAATCGAATCATGTAACTCTTTGTAATGTTGTTTAACCTTTGAGTTTTCAGCTTGAAAACAATCATTTTCATATTTGAGATGGTTGATGATGTTCTGAAGTTGAAAATTCTGAGAATCTAAAGACGGAGGTTTCCGGGATTCAATCATATCACTCTTATTAGATTTCAGTTGGGCAATTTGAGCCCTCAACTTTTGAATTGTGTTGGTGTGAGCTTGAATTTTTAATTGCAAATTGAGATTATTAACTTCTAATTTCGAAAAATTCCTGACCATGTTATCATGATCATTGTTTTGAATTTTTTCTTGCAATCTTAAATTCTCCCCCTCAAGCTCAACAACACGATTCTGAAAAACGTTTAATGTAACAGACATTTCATGAAATTGGCAAGCAGTTAATGAGGAATTAGTAGCAGTATAAAACACATCTTGAGCAATTCATTTAGCAATCAAAGTATCATTCATGATGAGTGTATTCTTCCTCGCAATTTCACTATGTTGAAGGTCTATAGCAGTTTGTTTTCCCTCAAGTTCCAGATTTTTAAACACATCTTTCATTTCTTTAATCTCAGATTGAAGAGACATTTGCATGCCTTCAAAATGTCATTTGATTTGTTTAAAAAACGGAATGACTTCAGTTAGTTAACACTCTTTCGTTAGCTCAAAACCCCTTTCACCCTCAGTAATTCCCGTTGGTGTAATTCTCTTTTTACATGTTTTGTCAAAATCAGCAAACATTTGATGAAGAACGTAGATGCTAATAAGAGTTTTACATTGTGTGGGAAGAGCTAACTGAACTAGGTGCATCGGTGTATTGGGAGGATACACCGTTGGGGTAGCAACCTTAAGGGGAGTTGTGACCTTCAGTTTTTCGGCATTCATTCTCTCAACATCTAGAGGCCAAAAAATCTGTTCTGGCGTTAACCTAGTTTGGGGCACAAAAACGGTCAATCGATTTTGTTCATAGTAATCATGTGGTTTGATGTTGACACGTTTTTTAATGCACTTGAGATCCTTCATTTTATTCTCTAATCTTTCTCTATTGACTGATTCTGTCTCATTAATCTCCTCAATATTAGGCACATCAGGGGGGCATGATTAGGTGTAAGTAACACATTAGCATCATATAATGCAGGTTGAGAGGCCCTAACACTCCTAAGGAAATTAGTTTTGGGCACTCCTACATCCTTCTTGCTATGTTCATCACGTAACTTAATGTGCTTATGCATCATTTGAGCAGTTTGAATGGATTGGCCTTGTGTGTACAACTTATTTTCCAGCTTGTTTTTTAAAGCTTTCAGATTGGAAAAGTCATTTAAGAGTTTAGTTTCATTATTTTGAAAATCGAGTTTTAGTGTGGTTACACTATCCTGAATCTCCTGTTTTTGTTTAACAGTTTGATTAACTTGATTTTGTAATGATTTTATCTCCATTCTTAACTCTTCTTCCTTTAAGTTTCTTTCGGTAATATATGTACACATTTGCCAATTCATTTTCTGCTCACGTTCAGTTAACTCAAATCTTGCACGTTGTTGATACATATTCACCTGATGTTTAAGAATATTAATTCTAGTGGTTAAGGTATCATCAGGTACAACAACAGTGTAATCATCCAATTCACACACATTATTATCAACAGAGGATTCATCACTTGGTACAACAGATTCGACGTTGTGTCTTACATATTGTTCATATGGGATAAGATTGCTATTTCCCATATTAGCCATATTTGACTCCACAACGTTTGTTTCTAGTACTTTGTTATGAATTCTTTGTACATGCATCACATTATCATCACATACAACAGAAGATGCTCGATTAGGCACATCAGATTCTTTGTTGTGATCCACATGTTGTTGACTTAAGGAAACATTGCTGTTTTCCAAATTAACATCATCTGGCATGACAACATTAGTTTGATGTGCTTCATTGAGAATCTTAGGCACATTACATGTCTCGTATGTGTCATATAATTTTAGTACCTCAGATATGATGGATGAATTAGGGGAAACAGATTGTTGCGGTGATGTGACAACAGATGATAGATTGGCCATGAAGATGGTAGGTGCAGTTGGCTCATCATCAACATCAGAATCAAAAGCATCACAATCTTCTGCCTGGAAGACGTTTAGGTCGTTGAGAGCTAGATCCTGAACTGGTTGATCATCCACATCGGCATCAAATGAATTCCCTTCATCACCCGCAAGAAACAGCATTTGCTCCTCATCCAATAAAACTCCATTCTCTTGTGCTTGCATCAGTAACATCTTATCCTTGAAGTAGTCAGAGTTCTGAGGACGTTTTGGTTGAGTGCAGTTCCTTGCAATATGACCTAACCCACCACAGTTGTAGCACTTGGGTTGTCTTCCCTGCCCTTGATTGGCATTCCCCATCCTATTATGAGCATTTCCGCGGACATTTTGCCTTCCTTGAACCATAATGCGCCCATCTTCCACGACAGCAAGATTACGTGGGTTAGATGAAGTTCTAATTTGGTTGTTGGTTTCTGGAAGTGCACTCCTGAAATGTTGAACCAACAGTGAGACTTGGTTGGAGAGATTATCAATCCTTTTGTCAATGTGAGAGTTCCCAGAGTATTGTTGATTATTCTTGACATTTGATGATTGCATGGATGATTGGCCAGGGACAGAATGGTTATGTGTTGCTTGTGCAGTGGGATGACTGATTGAATCAATTGAGGATTGGTTGAGTCCCTGAACATTTGAGATGAGAGCGAGAGGGTCATTTGAGGGATTGAAATTTTCTCTCAGCTGACGATCATACATAGCATGCTTCTCATGTTGTTGCAGGTAAGCATAGAGTTGTTCATAGTTGGTGTTTCTGAATCCTTTGTTTAGCTTCACAGC
The DNA here is from genome assembly GCA_014162995.1 of Artemisia annua. Classification (NCBI taxonomy): domain Eukaryota; kingdom Viridiplantae; phylum Streptophyta; class Magnoliopsida; order Asterales; family Asteraceae; genus Artemisia; species Artemisia annua. The sequence continues at coordinate 142,883 of LBNU01008408.1, read as the reverse complement.
TTTGAGTTAACAAACTTTGAGTTGAGTTAACAAACCGATCCCATTCTGGTGACATGTTGTTAACAAACTTTGAGTTGAGTTGGATGTTGGGCATTGTCATTCTGATCATTCTCATGTCATTCACAAGCTTGTGGAATCTGACATAGTAGTCAGCGATGTTTTCACCGGGATTCATCTTGAAGTGTTCGAATTCATCATACAACTGAGACTCACGATCTTCTTTAGTAAGTTCTGAACCAGCTAGCAGCATTTTGACATTGTCCCAAACAGCTTTGGCCTCAGTGTTGAAGTTAATGAGCTTGTACACATCCTTGGGTAACCCTTGTATCATAATGTTGGAGGCTCGAATATCCGCATCATAGTGCTTCTTTTCAGCTTCATTGAGATCATTGTAAGTGCGTGGCCTGTCAATTCCATGAGTGATGGCACCATCTTCTCCTGTGGAAATAACATCCCGTGTGGTACCCATTTGAAATGGTCCTTCATCAATGGATCTCAAAATGTTTTCACCATTTTCTTTGCCCCGAAAGTAGAGTCGAATTCTTTGAGCCCATGATTCATAATCCGTCCTATCCAGCATAGGAGGTTGGGTATCGGACCCAGCAGCTTGAATATCATCAGTTAAAGCCATAGTTGCCATGGTGTAGTCTTAAACGGGATTTAACAACTCGAGACTTAAACCGAGAAATCGATTCTTTCCCAGGATTTTACTGAAGTCAACGGAGAAAACCAAAAGACGTAGTATGCGAAATGGACTTAGAGTGAGAGCTTAGACAAGTCACAATTTGTGCTGAGAATCAAGTCGCAACAAGTCAAGTAACAATATATCCGATTGTGATAAGTCAAGCCGTAAGAATTAACTCACAACGTCAAATCACACTCAGATTAATCGAAACGACTTAAGCTACAATGATTCACGAAACACAAGTAGTCAACAAATCAAAGTAATCTCAAGCTGAGTAAATCGCAAAAAAACCACCACAAATCAAAAGTTAATCGCTGAAGAAGAGGATAATCGCTACCCAAATATAATCGCTAGCCCAAAGTTAATCGCTGAAAAGGTAATCGCTACACCAACAAATTGTTAAAAGCTAATCGCTGATGAAGTAATCGCTAAATACAACCAATCGCTAAAAAGCTAATCGCTGGATTTAGTTAAACGCTAAACAGGACTTAATCGCTGGTGAGAGGTAATCGCTAAACAAATCTAATCGCTAAACACAGCAAATCGCTAGAAAGCTAATCGCTGGTGTTTAGTTAATCGCTAACCACAAGAAGACAGATAGTACTAATCGCTATCCAGATAAATCCAAACCAGTCGCTATCTAGCGATTTGTCTGGTGGTCCAAATATAGTAATCCCACTTAATCTCTAAGACTTAAACGCTAACCAGAGGACTTAATCACTACCAAGAACACCAAAACAGACGACTTAATCGCTACAAAGAAAAATGCCCAAAAATCTTCACACCACCAAACCAATGAAAAATATAACTATTCCAACTGAAGAACTATGTAACTTTTTTGGGTAAAAGGGTTAATTCACCCCGGCAAAATTCATTACACCAAAAACATTGAAGTACAAAGGATGAGGGTGACTTCCCTCATCTCAGTCCCTTAGGACACTTACAGACTCGAATATAGGACTGAAGTATCATTCCTATAACTAACAAAATAAGAGTGACAAACCACCCTTATAACTAATAATTGAACATCAAATTACAACGACCAATCAACAAGAAAGATTAAATGTAAACAAGTAACAATCCTTGAATCTTCGAGTCGTCATAATAGTCCAAACTTCCAGGATCAAACAACCACGTACAAATCCGCATCATCATGATCACCTAAGAAGAATTTCTAATAGCCAAACGCAATGCAATACGGAATGCACACCAAACATAGGGAATATAGAACCCTAACTTCCACTAAACGTACCAAGTGATCCACAAACCGAAGGATTCAGCCCATAGCCAAGATCAAGAGATAACAATGCAATGAGCCTGCAACCTTCATGCCATGATCCCCTTCCAAACAGCCAAAGCGTAAATATCCCATGAAAGGACACTACGATAATTAAAAACAGCAGGAACAATGGCACCAAGCAACAATCCAAGGGTAACTAAACCCAAACAAGCACTATAACTCGATCCAATACCTCATCAACTAAGGGTTTCAATGTGATGAAACTCAAGCAAAGAATGAAATCCAATGTATTTTGATCAGTCATAGACGAACATAGGGTTGGCAACCCTAACTTACAACGAACTATGTAACTATAACACTACTAAGCACGAAAGTACAACCATAACACATCATATTACACTACAAAGATCAAACCAAGGTGTTATTCAAGAAAAACTATTCTAACCAAGAACAACCACAAAAACCAACCAAAATCCGTGAATCCAAAGCCCTAAGATGAAACCATGGCTCTGATACCAATTGTAAGATACACTAAAACATAACTCGTGTGGTCTTTGTGATTTATGGATCGAATAGTATAAGAAAGAGTTAGAGAGAGAAAGAAAGATGTAGGGAGCCTTTTAGAGAGAGAAAGAACAAGAGCATATGATTACTAAAATGAAAAGGTCCAACCTTCTCCCTTGGTGGGAGAAGGTATTTATACTTACAAGCGGATGAATGCCTCTACTAGGCTGTGGAGCGGGCTGACAGAGGGTAAAAGACCCGACCCGACACCACGAATACTAACTAATACTATACTACTTTATAACTAATACATTAAATAGTACGAGCTACATGATGCTTAACAATACTTGGGGTGACCGAATCTTCAATCAGAAAAACGTATTCCTAACAAAGGTTTTGAGTTCCATAGCTTGTCCCCTTTTGGCAACTAGTAGCCTCCCTTTGTCCTTTTGCTTCGCCCATAGGTTTTTGACCCCCTTTACATTGCCTTGCTTTGATCTTAGTTTTTTTTTGGTAAAGCGTTTTCTCGGTAAAATTTTTACACTGAAAAATGTTTTAAGTACAACAGATATGAGTGAAATCTCAATATAAACCAAAGGGTAAAAACTTTGAACTTAGTTGTTCACTTAGGTTTTTGGTTTTAGTTTTAGTTTTACCTTTAGGTCTTTTTTCTGTGCGTGCTTTTTTGCTTTTGTGACCTTGCCCGTCTTTATGCTTTTACCCCTTGCCTGTCTGGCACTTTCTTTTCGCCTATTATCCTTTTTGTTAGCATCAAAGAAATATATAAAGAAGTGATGGTCATTCTCATAAGTTAAATAGTATGTGTCGTTTGTAAGAATAAGAAATAGTTAAGGTATTGGGCTCATGGGACTTGGTAAGCTAATATGTAAGAAGTTAAATATGCAAGCCTTTTATAAACCATGTAATCCATGTCCAAGCCCAAGCCCATTAGAAAGCCTTTAGGGCATCTCATGTTAGAACTATATAAACACCTCAAAGGCTCATTTGAGGTGGGTGCTTGAGTGTGTATGTGTGTGGTTTGCTATAATAAAAGCTCTCATATTTCATCTATTTCTCTCTATATCATACGCCACATATATATCATCAAGTCACCATCTTACTACATATTGTGCTTGTATTTGTGATAAAGTTGATTGATCTAAGGTCCTACAAATGGTATCAAGAGCCAAACAATGATTTAGGAGGGTTGAGAGTTTGTTTGTTTCGTGTTTTTTAAGCTTATTACTCGTTATTTTTCTAAAAAGATTCTTACTTTTCTTGTGTTTTTTTGTGGTTTTAACACTTTTTTGTTTACAAAGTAGTGTTATAAACATAGCCTAACAAGAAAGTTTCAATCTTTTTGCAAGATTCAAGCTTTCAAAATTCGTACTTGATTTTGTACTATTTATCTAGAACTTGAAAAATTTTCATAAAAATCATCAAGATTGCAACTTTCTTCAAGTTTTGGTGTTTTTAAGGCTAGAAGTACAAGAATCTTGGAATACAAACTTCATTTGGGTGTGCTTTTTGCAAAATCAAAATCTGCCAAAATTATCTAGAACACAAAACCCTAATTATTTAGAACACAAGACCCTAAACTTTCTAGAACACACCTCGTTTCTTCAGAAGTGTTACCGTTGCTTACTCGGTGTTTCCCTTGCTTGTATAAGTGAGAGAACACTTCGACTCATGGTATACTCTCTAAATTGTATAATTTAGAAAGTTTGGTCATCTTTCGAGAACCCTGTAAAGTTATCGAGAATACGTTATAGATAATTTTATTGAGAACATGTTTTAGATAATTTTATCGAGAACACATTCTAGATATTTTATCGAGAACACTTTTAGTTAATTTTATTGAGAACTAGATAAGTTTATCGAGAACACATTTTAGATAATTTTATCTAGAACACGTTTTAGATAATTTTATCTAGAACACATTTTAGATAATTTTATCTAGAACACGTTTTAGATAATTTTATCTAGAACACATTTTAGATAAATTTTATCTAGAACACGTTTTAGATAATTTTTCTGGGTGCATATTTTCGAGAATTTTTCTAAGACAAAATTTTTTGAAAATTTCTTTGTGGACTAAGTTTCAAAAATTATTGGTGGATTGAAAGTTCGTTGACCAAGGAAAGTAACCTTCACCAAATTCAACTCCTATTTCGTTGAACCGATCCAAGATCAACTTTATCAATCATCACTTAATCAATGGCAACTCAACAAGATATTCATGCCGCCGGTGCTGAAAATCGACCTCCTATGCTTGAAAAAGGTGGATATCTTCCATGGACAAGCCGCATGCTTCGTTACATCAAAACAAAGCCTGATGGTAACCTAATGATCAAATCCATTATAGAGGATCCATTTAAGCCAAGACAAGTTCAAGATGAAGGTAATCCAAATGCAACACCTCCGACTCTCCCATCCTTTCATGAACAAACAGAAGCCAAGTACACAGATGAAGACAAGAAGCAGATCGCCGCGGATGATATGGCAATGCATCTAATCCAACTCTGACTACCACGGGAGATCTTTGCTGCGGTAGATAGCTGTGAAACTGCTTATGATATGTGGGAAAGAGTTAGAAGACTTTGTCATGGAACAGAAATTGGGCAACAAGATGTTGAGAACAAGCTTCTAACTGAATGGGAGAACTTCAAATCCACAGCAGGCGAACAGATTGATTCATACTACACCATGTTCTGCACCTTAATGAATGAGTTGATTCGCAACAAGTTGACACCAAAACCAATTATGACAAACATCAAATTCCTCAACAATCTACCAGAAGAATGGGGAAGATATGTCACAATTGTCAATAAAACTAAGAATCTTCATCAGGTGAATTATGATCAACTCTACGATTTTTTGAAACAAAACCAAGCTGAGACTAATGAAGTAAGGAAAGAACGATTGGCAAAGACTCATGATCCTCTCGCATTAATTGCTACTACACCAACACCTCTACCAGTGAACACACAACATCAACCATCATCATCATCTTCCACTCACAACAACATGCAACAACCATACATTCAACAACCAACACCTATCTACCAACAACAATTCTACCTACAACAACAACAAGTCAATCCACAATTCCAAGAACCAGAATTCACTGACAATGATGAGTCCATTGCTGCTATGACTCAAGCATTTGCTCTTAAGACAAAGGCACTCCAAGGACGCGATTCTACACCAACAAACAACAACCAAAGGATTTCATCGAACACTCGCAACAGGCAGATAGCTCAGCCGAGTTTCAACATGGATAACGGATGCCATATGGTTGGAGTTATGGGGAATCAGCAAGGATATGCTACTGGATTTCACATGGGTAATCAGAATATGCTGAATCAGATGGGTCAGTATGCAGGGAATCAGATGGGTCAGTATGCAGGGAATCAGATGGGTCGGTTTGTTGGAAATCAGAGGGGTCAGAATGTTGGTAATCAGGCTGTGGGTAATTAGGTTGGAAATGTTGCAGCTCCGGTTGGTGGGAATTATGGTAATGTGAATGTGAATCAGGGAAATTTAGTTAAGTGTTTCAACTGTCAAGGTGTCGGTCATATGGCAAGGAACTATCCTACTAAGCCGAAAACGAAAGATACAGCGTATCTGCAGAAAGCATTGATGCTGGCGCAAAAGGAAGAGGCAGGATTCCAATTAACTGCTGAGTAAAATGATTACATGGCTCTTATGGATGATATGGAAGATAGAGAGGATATCGACGCGAACTGCATCTTCATGGCAAATCTTCAGGAGGGTAAGTACGACACAGATTCTGATGCACCTCCTGTCTATGACACCAATGCAGTATCTGAGGTACCATTAAACAATACTTGCATCAATAATGATATATTTGATATGTCTCCTCATGAGGAACAGCATTCTGAGACTCCAACAACCACGTATGATACATACCTGGACACGCCAAGTTGTAGTAATATTACTTCGGCAACTCCCGATATGAATCATATTGGAGGCTCAGTTTCCCAGCATGCTGAGAATGATGAGGAAACACGTGCTTTATCTGAATCATTAATGCATAATTTTAGTATTGAAATTGAGAATCTGAAAAAGGTCAATCGCGATGTTAAGGCCGCGAATGCTAAATTGACCACTGAGCTTGAGAGTTACAAGGAACACGTTAAAGCTTTTGAATTTCATATCGAAAGATTGTCTGAATTAGAAACTAATCTTCAAAATTCCATTTCAAGGGAAAAACGTTTGCAAATCAAGTTTGATACACTTGATGTTAATTCACACATGAAAATAAAATCCTTAAACGTGGAAATTTCTGATTTGCAAAACCAACTTTCAAAACAAAAATCAGCTTATACCAATCTTGAAAAAGAAAGGGATGAGTTGAAAAAGGACTTTGCAAAGAAAGAAGATAAACTTTTGGAAGAAATCATAGTCACAACATATGCTAGAAAAACTTGAAAATTTATTGGTTAAAACGGGTCATTCGAGTCAAACAATTCACATGATTACTAATCAAACTGATCCGATTTACCATACAAAAAACAAAATGGCTCTAGGTAACAAAACTCCTTGTAATCTCAAGAAAGCTCAGGAAGAACAGAATACTTTGTATAATGGAAATGTTTTGCTTGCTAAGCATGATCTTATCATTACCCGTGATTTAGTGGAAACGATAGAACTGGTCGAAGAGAGCATTACCAAAATGAAACGAAAGAATCCTGATTTGAAACCTATTGATTACAACAAATTGAATAAACTTTCTGGCATTACTTTTGTTCCACAAAAACAAGATTATGAGCTTTCCAAACCTTTTTCCAAAAGCCCAGAAATTTCTAAACCCGTAGTTGTTTCCAAATCTCTTTCAAACATAGAACAAATGTCCTCTAACAACCCTTTTAATACAAGTGAGGCTAGAGACATTCTTGATGATGTTAAAAAGAGAATTGAAACACTTCAACAGATTGTTAAGTCTAAAACTACAATCAGTATTAACAACTGGCACTCAAGTTTTCATAACGAACAGAAAAAGGTGTTTGAAAACGAAATTACTATTCCACTATATAACATCAGTGCGAGGGTAATCCATTTTGAACAAGCTTTCATAAAAGAAACAACCGACTTTGTCAAGGACCACAAATCCCTGGTAAAGGAAGCTAATGAAACTTGTGAAAACATGAAGGTTTTTGAAAAGTTAAATGATTCTCTCTTCGAAGCAGTTATGTCTACTGATATTATGTCTATCATTTTAGAACTTATTCTGTTGAAGACGATGAAAGACTCCGAGCTGAGACCTCCACAATTGTTTCAAAATATGAAAATGCTCTTATTAAACTTGAAAAAGAAAATGTGTCATATTTTAAACAACTTGATCGGAAAACCGAAGAATGCAAGTATGACAAATTGTCGTATGAGCGTGCCTTCAAAAACATGAAAGCGGAAAATGATCTTTTGAGGTCTCAGCTAGAAAGTCTAAAAGGGAAGGGTGTAGATACTAAGTTTGCAAAACCATCAACTTCGGAGAAACCAAATGCTTCAAAACGGTTGAAAAACTAAAAATGTCAATTTCTCGGTTTGCTCCAAAAGTCGATGAGAAAAAGGATTTGACAAAACCAGTCACTCCACAACCCTTGCCCAAGCAAAAAGATATTGAAAAGATTGTTCAAAATGCAAATGTTGTTGAACAAAACACAAATGTGCTTACTTCTTGTCCTTCTAGGAATAGTACGCCGAATGTGACCCCAAAAACCGTTAAGGAATCTGTTGGTTCTAACGATACGGTCCACAATCAACATCTAGAAGAAGCTAGGAAAAAGGCAATACGTCAAAAAGACAGAATTTTAGGAACAAAACCTAGTGTGATGAATTCTATAAGATTCCAAAGCACTGCCAATAGTAGTAAACCATTACCTATGGTTTACTACTATTGGCAGTGCTTTGGAATCTTATAGAATTCATCATACTAATCCACCCTAACATTCTCTTCCACTATGGGCGATTTTTTCCCTAACCCACCCTAATCGATCCTCATCAAATCTGCTCTAAATCCTCCAATTCTTGTACTGATTTGAATTATCCTAGTAATCAAACATTGTGTTTATCATTGGGATACTCAATCGCTACAAGTTTTTTAAGATTTAGATCGTTTTTTGTGAATCGTTGTTAGGGTTTGTTAGGGTTTAAATCGTCACTGTATCTATCATTCGATCCTAATATCCCTTACTGATTAAAGTCGGTTTTCTAATCGACTCTTATATATATATGGTCGAATCCTTTTCTGCTGCGCCTTGTTTTTATTCCATTCGATTCCCAACTTTAGGGTTTCGTTTTATGTGTGCGCATGGGTTCTTATGATACTTAATTCAACACTATTCTCGATTAGGGTTTGGTGTAATTATCGTTTTGGGGTTTGTTTGGTGATGCTGATGTGTTATCCCTTGATGCCTAATCAAAACCCTTTTTGGGTTTTGGTACTATCGATTTGCATGTTCTTTTGGATGGTGTATACGGAATGTTCCTTTATGGATTTATGTTTCCTGTAAGTCTAATTTGATTGTGGTTCATCCTTGTTACGTTGGTTTGGGAGAGTGAAGGTCATGTTATCTTGTGTAAGTCAAGTTATATGATTCTTGTTCAAAAATCATCTTGGGTGCTGCTGATCGTTTGGGTAGTTTTGCTTATGGGTGTCTTTGTTATCTAACTACCATGATCATGATTTTAAGTTAGGGTTTAACCTATTGATGTTAGGGGATTCACCCTATTTGTACCAATTCTCTATTGGACATAATTCTGATCATGAGGTCCTTGAGGGTTGGTTTATTGGAAGTTAGAGCTCTTTGATGTCTATTGAAGAATCAAGTGTGTCTATTGGTGTGTTACGCTATCTCATGCTGCTACTGTTCACTTTCTTATCTTCGGGTAGTTGCTTATGGACTTAGTGTATGATGGGTATGGTGGAGGTTGTGTTTGTGGTGTTCGTTGCTACTACAAACAGATTATACGTTGAAGACCGCTTGGATGATTCTATGGTTATTTCTATGTGGATTCTTCATGGAAGTTAAGATGGACCGCCAAAGTGATATAGAAGGCTCAAGTTTTTGCTTGAGTAGTATTGTTAATTCTCATGTACTTGTGTCATTATTGGTAGGTTCATTTTATTGTAAGTTATAGGAATGGTGTGTCATTCTTATATTCGAGTCCGTAAGTGTCCTAAGGGACAGAGATGAGGGAGTCACCCTCATCCTTTGTACTTCAATGTTTTTGGTGTAATATATTTTACTAGGGTATAACATCCCTTTTACCCCAAAAAAAAAACCATTACCTAGGAAAAATCAACAAAAGACCAGGGATTGGCCTGCATCTAAGAGTAGTTGCGAAAAAGAAAATGTTATGCACGTAGAAAACAACACTAGAAATGTTGAGTCTTTTTCGAACAGAAAGCAATTTCCAAATGACTGTAGTAACAAAGTTAAGGTTGTTGTTTTAAACAAAAATGTTGAATTTGTCTGTCCTACATGTCTAAAATGTGTTTTTTCAGCTAATCACGATGCATGTATTGCACAATTTCTCAAGAAAGGAAAATCAAGTGTCAAGGCACAATCCACTAAGACATCCCCCGTTGAGAACAGGAAAAAAGATAAGGAACCTAATAGGTGGACATATAGAGGATGTTGTTTTTCAAAAACTGAGACTTCCGCTGCATCTGATAAGAAAACTACGTCTAGATCATACCTTAGGTGGATTCCTACGGGAAAAGTTTTTAAAACAGTTGGTCTTAGATGGATTCCCATAGGAAAGATTTTTGATAGTTGCACTAGGACAAGTAATAGTGTAAATCATCAGGATAATGAAGTAGAAACCACTATAACCGTTGATAATGAACACCCTCAATGTGAGGAAACATGTACTTCTAACATTGTTATTTGTGAAACCTCTTCATCTTTGGTTGTAGGTGCTTCAACTATCTCAGAACCCAGTTCGTCAGAGGGTTCAAATTCTGTAAATTCTTTAAAATCATTCTTTCAATCTTCTATTTTTGATTTTCCATTTCTTTTATAAAAACAATAGCAAAATACAAAATTTGAAAAACCAACAAAAACAAAATACAAAAATAGAAAATTTTCAAAAACACAAAAACAATATAAAACCAAAAAATCCAAAAATATTCTTCTCACGGCATGTCTCTCGTATAATCGATATTATGTACGTTTCTAGAAATGTTATTCAAAAATAGCACGGATATGTACATATGCTTGAGCGGGAGTTCATTTAAATGTTTTCTAAAACATGTCGTTTCTTCACAATGGCTTTCACTTCAGTACGAAACCCGGGCTTCAAAGATGACTTTTGATTATTTCAGATCAGAACTCGAGCGTTCAAAACCAAAATTCTTTTCAAAAAGTTCGAGTATAAACAAACGAAAAGATTTCAAGTGAAAACTTGTTTTTACAAAATGACTTGTGTACACCTTACAGTGCACAACTCAAGTTTTCAAAGAAAGAAAAGTGCTACGCAAAAATAATTTCATCAAAAAAGTGCACTTATCCTAAAAATGGACACTGTTGTACGCCTCAGTGCGACATTCCTATTCAAACAAAGAGAAGTCTTTGTTTTTTCAAAAAAACCTTGATCCAAAATTCAACAAATCTAAAATTTCTTACATTTTTAGAATTTTGCTCAAGAAGACTCCTTCCCTCTAAACTGTTTGCAAAAGATTAAAATTCTCAAAACATATGCGAGTTCTGAGGGGGAGTATTATAAAAACAAAAATGTTCCGATTTCATGAAGAAAAAAAATCCGTCTATCTCTCCAAAAGTTTTTCTATTAATCAGTTGATATCAAAAATATCACGATATGCTATTTTTGAGGGGGAGAAGACGTGATTAAAATGTGATAAAAAATGATTAAAGATTATGGAAGAATCTCGAAAGAGCTAGACTTAGTATTGACCCAAGAATTGACGAAAACAAAATGTTAGTAATCGAAAAGACTTGTCCTGGACGGGTAATAATTTCAAGCTGGTCTAACCAGTGATGTAAACGTGTCTCGAATAGGACTTGTCTAAGTTGAATGTACCAATTCGAGAAACTTTCTTTGGACTTGACCAGGCCGGGTAATAATTTCAAGCTAGTCTAACTAGTGATGTAAACGTGTCTCGAATCGGTCTTATTCACTGAAAGTGGATCAATTCAAAAGTGCAAATTTATTATAAAATTGCATGAACACATGTGAAGGGGGAGTCCTTCAAATAAAATCAAAACTCTCAAAGTGTTAACAAATATGTTTTATGATCATAAACACTTTGAGAAGATTTTCAAATGTTTGGTTTTATGGCAATTATAGGATAGTCATGGTGTTATAAGGTGACTAAGGTTAGGAAAAACCATCCTATGATCCGCCAGAGCCGGAGGGATCTACCCAAGGACAATTCCAATAGATTAGAATTAGAAGTCCTTAGGTATGATTGAAAAAAGGAGTAAATGAGAAAGGAGAAAGAAGGGGTTGAAGAATTAAAAAGAAAAGTAATGAAAAGGGTGAAAAGAAATAGCCCTCCATATGTTCAACCTTAGGGCAGACACAGGGTTCAACTCATATGCTACTGGTTGTTACTAAGGTGACACCGGTATTGAAGACAAGATGTCATGGNGGAAACCAAATGTGCACTTATCGAGTCTAGAGCCCCGAGATTCATTGAAAGATCTCATATGAACACATAATATTTCTACACTGGTAATTCTACATCAATGGACATTAGTTGTAAATTATCGAGTCCTACGCAGATCTTAGCAATCTGCCGAGAACGTTTATGAGAGGATTTACTTATGTATTTCTCAATGATTGAACGGAAATCCTGCCAGGGTAAACATCAAATAGCCCTGACAGCAGGTCACTTCAGTAATCTATTATGGGTTACGCTTAGTGTTTGTGGTGGTTCCAAATGGTCTACAGTCGTAGGGTGATCTCCAGCAACTCACCTAATCGTTGGTGTACTTCGGTAAGTCAGTGTAAGCCCTTTCGGGGGTATCCGATTAGGAACGGCCTTGGTAAGGGTTAGAAGGAGTCTTCACACTATGTTGTTGACGATCTCTAATTTCGAACCTGTAAGTACTGGTTGTTTTATTGCTAGCTAATTTTATGCAGCTACAACCACCATCGTGACACCAGTTTCCACATGCTCATACATACATCTCAAAGTCAAAGAAAGTTCTCACCAAAGATCGATGCAATGAAGAGGTCAAAGAAAGATTCTACGTTATGTGAAAGAATCTACAAAGTAAGTGACAAAGATCAGTGTTAAAGAAAGGGAACAGCAAATGTATGTAAGATTAAAGACGTATGAGCATGTTGGAAAGGCGTATAACCTCCAAAGACAAAGAAGTGAGGAAAGGCAGATGAATCCACCACAACAACAAAGAACAAAGAAAAGTCATTTATCAAAGATCACAATGCATGAAGGAACAAAGACTAATGACTATTCTATGACGACACACAAAGTTCAAAGACCATGAAGACAAAAGACCTAATCACGTGGAGCATCATTCGAATGACCACCCTTAGGGGGAGATTGTTAGCATATGAAAAGTGGCGGTCATTCTAGTCATAGGAACTTTGTAAACATTTCATAGTTTATGTCGTTATTTATTAAATGGGCTTATGGACTTGGATAAGCTAGTATCCTATTAGTTAAGTCTTGCAAGTATTTTATATAAATGTAAATCCAAGTCCATAAGGGAAACAAAGCCCAAGCCCATAGAAAGCCTTATGTAAGGAAGTATAAAAGGCACCTTATCCTTCATTTGTAAGGTGTGCTTGAGTGTGTATTGTGTGTGTTTTGCTATAATAAAGCTCTCATATTTCATCTCTTTCTTTCATCTCATATGCCACACATATATCATCCAAGTCACCATCTTTACTTCATATTATGCTTATATTATGTGATAAAGTTATAGATCTACGGTCCTACACAAATGTAAACGTTTTAGTGTGTGTCAAATAATAGTAATGTAACAGTTTATGTTGTAAGTAATATAGAATCAGATTCTTGTAAATTCTTGTGCTTTTTGATTGTGCGAAGACCTGTGCGTTCAATGATTCTACATTGGTATCAGAGCCAAAGGTTTAAAACCTGGGAAAAACAAATCAACAGTGTAGGGTTCCAAGATTGCAAGAGTTTGATTCAACTTTTGATCAAGAAGATCAAAAGACTTAGAAGGGAAAACACACCAAGGAATATGCTAGCCAAGGAATACGGTGGAACTTTGTTGGTGACTACTGGAACGCAACAACAAAAGGAGAAAAGAGACAACGTTGGAAGGACTTTGTGAGGATTGCTGGAACGCAACACAAAGGGAGAAGTGGTAGAAATTTTGACGTTCGGATAATTAGCGTGGTACTGAAGGAAAAGGCTAGCAGAGAATAGACTTTTGTGGGTTGCTGCGAATGCGACATAGAATGGAAATACACATTATCTTGTGGTAAAAGGCGAGTGGGAGAAAAATTTGTGGTAACGGTTGGAGAACGACACAAAGGGAAGAAAAATGCATGTGACAATAAACGTGTGTTTGAGTTGAGTTGTTGTGGACAAATGGAAAAAGGTTGCTTCGTTACTTGGGTTAACACAAGCGGATGAGAAAGTAGTAAAGGATTGCTACAAGGAGTACATAGGAATGGTGAAGGTTTACTATGAAGAAGTATAGAGATCCCTACAGGGTAAAGGGCCTAAAGATGAAGTGGTTGGGAATAGAAGTGGGACTGCTCATGTAAAAGATCCACTAGGCAATGAAGGGATAAATGTTCAAGTAAAAAGTGCACTGTAAGAAACTCCTAAGAAGACTTACTTGGAAGGATGTCGTGAACAACAAGGCGTGTTGGAAGGATACCGTGAACAAGTAGTAGTAAAGGGTATGTTTGTGGAACAAGAATTCAAGTCGACACAAAAAGAAGGATACTAACGTGGAGAAGAGTATAAAGACTCGAAGAACAAGACTTAAACAATTAGCGGGGAAATGTTGCACTTTTAATTGCATAAGTCTTGTTAGTATAGCAAACGAAAGACAAAGGACCTAATATGTATATTAGTTAGTTAATAACCAATTGGTAGTTATGGCGGTTAAGTTAGTTAGTTAGTTAGTTGGTTATGGTAGTTATTAGTTAGAGAATTCGGTTATAAACCGAATAGTCGTGATGGTTCATGGAACCGATTAAAAGTCTATATATACGATACAAATGTAAATGTTTTAGTGTGTGTCAAATAATAACAATGTAATATTTTATGTTGTAAGTAATATAGAATCAGATTCTTGTAATTTCTTGTGCTTGTTGATTGTGCCAAGACCTGTGCATGCAACGATTCTACAATCAGAGCCAAAGGTTTGCAAGATTACGAGTTTTGATTCAGAACCAACGAGAGTTGCAGATAGCAACAGACTTTAATCCACTCTTGAAGGAGAAGAGGAACATGAATAGATTGAAGGAACAAACGTTGACACCAAATGTATTGGTGGGAGAAAACTTTGTTGCGACTGAAAGTGACGACAAAGGAAGGAGAAAGAAAACTGTACAGGAACTTTTGTTGGTAACTGCATCAACGCGGCAACAAAAAGGAAAACCTTGTGGATTGCTGGAACACGCAACGCAAAGGAGAAGGTGATAAACGCTTGAAAGACAACATAGTACCAAAGAGAGAAGACACGACGTCTTGGGATAAAACTTTGTGAAACCGGTTGTAAAAACAAACACAAAGAGAAGAAAAGAACGCGTTATAAACCCAAGGGTTAAAGGTTGTTGTAGACATGGTTGAAAGGATACCAAAGAAGAAAATCAATGATTGTTTTTGTTGAAAAACGTTTGGAACGATACAAGAACAACAACGACAAAAAAAATAAACAACTCGTTTGTTTTGGAAGAAAGAATACCGAGAGATATTCAAGGTTGTTGTGTACAGGGTGTGGAATAGAACCGAGAAGAACAAGAAGAGTTCAAGGAATTATTTGTGGAAAACGTTAGGAAAAACACAAGCAACAACAAGAACAACGAAATAAAACAAACAACTTGTTTGTTTTGGAAAAGAATACCGTGAGTGGTACTCAAGGTGTGTGTAGGAAAGGACTTGGAATTCGAAGGAAAACAACAGCAACAAAACGAAGACTTGCTTGGAAGGACACCGAGAACAACAAGGCTTGCTTGGAAACGAAGCCGTGAACAAGAAAAAGTCTAGGGCACGTTTTGTGGGATAGAATTCTAGTCGACACAAAAAAAAGGAAAACACCAACGTAAGAACGAGTTAGTAACACCGGAAAGGAAAAAGGATACTCGTTTGGTTGTGGGGCAAAATCGAATTTGACACAAAATAAAGGAAGCCGAAGAATTTTGTGGATTGCGAATTGATTTGGAAAAGTAAACAACAGCGAGACAACAATATCAACAATAACTTTGGTGAAACATCAAAAAGAAACACACCAAGTTGTGTTGATTGGGTGATACTAACGCGGAGAAGAGCATGAAGATTTGAAGAACAAGACTTAAACAATTAGGGGGGAATTGTTGGACGTTAATTGTATAAGTCTTGATTGGACAAAGCATTGATCGGTGTACATTTGTAATAACACAAAGCCAAAGGGCTGTTTGTGTTAGTTTAGTTAGTTAATAACCGAATAGCGGTTAATGGTAGTTAAAGTTAGTTATTAGTTGGTAGTTATAGAATTCTGTTGTACCTGCTGGTGAAGGGACGCAACGGTTCATGTACTGTAAATAGGAGTCGAATGTAAATGTTTTATAGTGTGTCTTAATAACAATGTAACAGATTATGTTGTTATAATATAGATTCAATTCTTGTAGATCTTGTTCCTAATATCGATCCTGGAATCATTAAACAACCTGTGTATCAGTCCATTATTTAATATTCCTTTCTAATTGAGCGAGAGATATGTAATTTTTCTATATTTACTCTCTTAAGCTCCAAAAGGGACATCCATGATTTTAGCTCAAGATGAAGTCTTTATTCAGAGTTTCAGACAATCCAAGGCACATTAAGATAGTATTCATTTTAACCTATGTTGCTCTGTGTTATCTTTTCCCTGAATTCAAGTTGCAGTTATAATTGGATATTCGATTTCAAATGACTAAAACTCAACCTTTGTGAAGTAGTGTTAC
>LBNU01008408.1:112961-126004 GCA_014162995.1 Artemisia annua | reverse complement strand
TTAGGGGGGAATTGTTGGACGTTAATTGTATAAGTCTTGATTGGACAAAGCATTGATCGGTGTACATTTGTAATAACACAAAGCCAAAGGGCTGTTTGTGTTAGTTTAGTTAGTTAATAACCGAATAGCGGTTAATGGTAGTTAAAGTTAGTTATTAGTTGGTAGTTATAGAATTCTGTTGTACCTGCTGGTGAAGGGACGCAACGGTTCATGTACTGTAAATAGGAGTCGAATGTAAATGTTTTATAGTGTGTCTTAATAACAATGTAACAGATTATGTTGTTATAATATAGATTCAATTCTTGTAGATCTTGTTCCTAATATCGATCCTGGAATCATTAAACAACCTGTGTATCAGTCCATTATTTAATATTCCTTTCTAATTGAGCGAGAGATATGTAATTTTTCTATATTTACTCTCTTAAGCTCCAAAAGGGACATCCATGATTTTAGCTCAAGATGAAGTCTTTATTCAGAGTTTCAGACAATCCAAGGCACATTAAGATAGTATTCATTTTAACCTATGTTGCTCTGTGTTATCTTTTCCCTGAATTCAAGTTGCAGTTATAATTGGATATTCGATTTCAAATGACTAAAACTCAACCTTTGTGAAGTAGTGTTACACATATTGGAAAATAATTTATTCTAGTTATTTGAAATCATGAATCTTGAGTTTTTACTTTTTAGATGGGTTTAGGCCATTAGATAGCAACGGACATTTTTGAAAGTAACATTTTGGTACGTGAACTACAAAATGTCCCATAAAATGTAAGAAAAATTTCATAAAGTGTTCCACGGACATTTGCACAGTTTTGTTAGTTGTCATGTAAATATAGTGACACGTGTCAGATTTGTGGTATGATAAGTCACAAAAATGTCCATATTGGAACACTTTTTAAAAGTTTGTAACATTTTATTAGACATTTTATAGTTCACGTACCAAAAGGAGACTTTAAAAAAAGTTTGTTGCTATTTAATAGACTAAAGCATTTATAGAATCAAAACGTCCTTAGCTAAACAAGATTTGGGTAATATTCGAGAAAGTGAAGAAAATCATTGTAATACAATCATCATAATATGCTTCCGGTGGTAGAATAAATGTGAACATAACACATGCGTATGAATATATTTGTAATTTTATCCATAGATTATAGCTATCTAATTTTAACATTATAAATGTAATAGCTCATATTTCTAATATCTGAATCAGAATGTCATTAAGAATACAAGATAGTAGGCAATAATTGAAATCATTATTGTTATCTATCCCTAGGTAGAATAAAAAAAGTCATTGTAATATGTTTCCCTACGGTAGAATTATTTTGAACATGAACAACGGTAATAGATAAGCAGTCACATTACAGACTAACGAAAGGAAAACATATAATGCTTTAATCTAGCCACACAAAGAAGCTTGAATAAGATGAAAGGAAGGTGCAAATAAGCAAGGAAATAAGCAAAGTAAAAGACTTGAACATGAAAATGAAAAGCTTGTATTAAAAACCTTACACTACAACATGGAAATAAAAAAAACTAAAAATCTAACCAACTAACCAAGACTAAATGAGGCCATGGGGTGGTATTTAAGGGAGTCTAGGTGACTAATCCCTTATTTTACATATTGCATTTAGCCCCTTAGTCTTTATACTTTCATTCATACAAAGCATAAACTAGAGATACGACACTATCTTAACTTTCTAAAATATGACTATAGTCCTTGTAACTTTGAGGTGATGTGTTGACGAGCCTTCCAAAGATCTTCAATAATGTAAAAGTAATCACTTGCTCGGATTTAGAAAGTTATAGCTTCATAATCATCAATGAGCTTTGATTAAGTGTCTCTTGTACTTTCTTGAGCCTTTGAGAAATAATTCATCTTCACGGGCTTTACATGAGTAGATTTCTTCTTTTACTTCTCTTTCAAACTCTTTCCCACATCTTGTGCTCTTTTTGGGCTTTTAGGTTGCTTTTTGTGATGTTTTAGCAATATCCATACCTGCACAGTCATAAACACAAAAACACGATATCTTTAGCTTTGAACGTTAGTTTTTGGTCTAAAATAGTCTAATAATGGTGAATAAAAGATATGTGAATAAGCACATATCAGTAATATTCGAGAAAGTGAAGAAAATCATTGTAATACAATCATCATAATATGCTTCCGGTGGTAGAATAAATGTGAACATAACACATGCGTATGAATATATTTGTAATTTTATCCATAGATTATAGCTATCTAATTTTAACATTATAAATGTAATAGCTCATATTTCTAATATCTGAATCAGAATGTCATTACGAATACAAGATAGTAGGCAATAATTGAAATCATTATTGTTATCTATCCCTAGGTAGAATAAAAAAAGTCATTTTAATATGTTTCCCTACGGTAGAATTATTTTGAACATGAACAACGGTAATAGATAAGCAGTCACATTACAGACTAACGAAAGGAAAACATATAATGCTTTAATCTAGCCACACTCTTACTTAACTACCCATATAGTTTGTTAAAAAATCTCACGAAAAATATATCAGTATCTACCATGACCAAATCTAGGTATTGCGAAACAAATTAATGTTTTTCCAAAAACTATTGCTCATGTATAGAAAAAAAATTGTAAGTGAAAGTCTATCGCTCATGTATAGAAATTTAATTAATTTCAGCCTAGGTACTTCCATGCTACCTTATTTTTTATATCCTCCTAAGGAAAACAAATAAATTTTGTATAAAAGTTGAACCAGTCAGAACTACGATAAATAGTTGCACTCAAGAACCTTAACTAAAACCATTGACTTTAGGTGTCCCAACGTATTACAATTCATAAATGAACTTAACTTGGCTGAACAATGGGATACTATATATGGGGGTGTTTGCTTAAGCTAATGTATGGGCTTATGAGCTTATATAGTTTCAGCTTATATTTCAAAAGCCCAGTTTGTGGGGCTTATTTTCAGCTAAGTTTTTTAGCTTATGAACTTATTTTTCATAATCATAATAAGTTCATAATCCAGAACATATGGGCTTATGAAACATAAGCCAAAATCAATAAGCTCATAAGCCAGTATATTTGGGTTAGGCAAATAAAAAAAATTTAGCTCAATGGAGCACTGGTCATACACGTAGAACGTCACCTAAAGTATATTTTTACGCATATAAGTAATTAACCTCTTAAATTATTAATTCAAAATTTTAGATTATTGCATCTATTTCGTTTTTTTAATCATAATTAACGCAAAAAACTTCACCAAAATCAATGCGGATAAAAAAATGTTTGTGGGTCGCTGGTCTAACCAGATATGACCAGTTAACCAACTCGACTGACCAGTCCAGTTGGCCACCTCTAGCTCAAAAACGAAGTGTGCAATATTGGCTAAATAAGAAAACTAATTCAAAGCAATTAGCAATATCGTCTCAAACAAATCAATAAGCATGATGATGAGCCTCTTGACCAAAATGCATCCATAAGGAAATGGCTGATCTAGTAAATACCAAGTGACCAACTAATAAATGTGCCAAAATGGGCTCGGTTCGGCTGGGTTAGGTAACAGGTTCAATTCAAAACATTTTAATATAAAGAGTTGGTTAAAATTAGTATTCTATTGAAGCAGTTTGTTGAAATTTCATGCATTGAAAAAGCACCTAGGTGACTCTGAGTTTAAAACTTTTAAACCCATTTTACCAATTTCTTTATAGTTAAATACTTAACGTGCCCAATTTGACCCATTTGAGATAAAATATAACATAAATCAACACATTTATGGGTAAATGGTAGAAATTGCTACCTATACAAGATTTGCAAAACTCTGAAGTCTAAATCCTGATGTATGAATTATAAACTTAAACTGGTTTCCAACAACTTTAATTGCAGAGAATAGTGTAGTTTAGCAAGAAAAATAGTATAAAAAGTCATGTTTCCTAGAATCTTTTCTTTTGCTAAGAATTCATTCATTTAATTAGGAATAAAAGAAATAATTAAATTGGTCTCAAATTTGGAATCGAGGAGATAAAATATGCAGTTTTTATACAATTCAAGTTGAATATCTACAACCAATGGAGAAATGAAATGATCATATTTCAACTAAAAAATCAGAAGACAGAGAGTATTACATCTATTGGATACACGTCCCCATTCGTCCCAAAAGCCATGGTAACAGCCTAAGGATGCCTTCTCATGGAAGCCATTCTCCTCTCCTTCAGTCCTTCCGATTGATCAATATACCTGAGAAATAGCCACTAATAAATAGGTCAGTGGCAATTTATAAATTAGTTATATTATGCATTAGCTTATAATATATGGATGTGTTGAATGTAACGACTGTGCTTTATTTTTGATGTGTTCTACCCTAACATATACCTGCGATGGAACTTATGTATTTGTTTAGTTCTGTGGTAGCAAGTGTTAGTAAATTGAAAACTTGCATGACTTTATTTGAATAGCACACATTTGCAATTACAGATTTACAGCTTCAAAAGTGTGAGCAAGAAAGCTGATGTTTTCCATGACATCTACATTCTAAAACATTTATCGACTGCCCAATATCTTTATCAAATTATAAGAATTCTCACCAGAGAATTAAAAAACACATCGTAATCTTCTAGGAACGTTAGAATCCTGCTTACTAACAATTGAATAAAATGTAATAATTGTATTTATAGATGAATCAACCCCATTAACTGTAAACTCGGCATTTAGAAGTTGACCTACCAACAACAGCCAACCTTTATTTGGCATCTTTCGTTTTCTTTATTGATGAGAGCGTTTTTCAAGCGGTGAAGCTCGTAAACTCGAGTCGTAGTCCCAACGAGGGTTGAACTGATCTCGTCACTCAAGACCGTGAGCTATGTGTGGTGAATGGGTTTAAAAGATGTTTTGGTTTTGTTTATACTACAACGACAAATTAAAAAGCGGTTAAAGTAAAGAAAAGTGATAAAGTGACATGAAATAAGTAAACAAGTAAAGCTGCATGTAATAAAGCGATTAAAGAAAGTGGTAATAAAAGTGCGAATAGAAATGAAAGCGGTAAATGAATTTAAAAGACAATGTGTTTGCAAAGCGACGCAAATAAGTTCATTAAGCTTGAGGTAAAAGTTTGTGACGAGTTATTTTCCTTTCTCGAGATTAGTTGTCAATTAATCTTTTGAAGAGATAGTAACTCAAGACGAGTGAATTAATCGCCCAAAGATTTTGTCTTTGAATAATTAAATCACACGTCTAATTAATCTTTCGATTAATAAGCACAAACGTTTAACGCTCTTACTTAACTCACAAACTCGAGCTACTAAGCAAACACGTTTAGAAACTACTCGTGACTCATATTAAAAAATGTAAAGCGATAAATAGATGAAAAGACTTGTGAACATTAAAACATAATTAAAGTTTAAAACTAAAAATTGAAAAGACGCAAGACTTTAATAAGAAAACGTACCTAAAAAGATTTTAGAAAATTTTGACAGCATAACATTTAGATTTAATTAAAAGAAAACCTCACTCGATAACACGATGAGGTGAACAAGAGCCTAACTTGGCTTAGAAAAAGAAATGAGACTAGAAAGGAAAGACAAAACCATACTCGCTAGATATCAAATTCCATACTCGCTAGGCTCTTGACCAAACTCGCTAGAATTGTCCATCATACTCGCTAGGAGTAACACAACTAGCTAAGCTAAAGTTCCTACTCNTATCATTACTATTATTATCATTACTATTATTATCATTATTATTATTATTAAGGTACTCACGTCTTCTAAGGTCGCCCCATCTACTCCTGACACTTTGCAGGAACTTGAGGCCAAACATCCATATCCCCCCCCGACTCTATCCTCTTTTTCACTTGACGAGGATGCCCTTTTTGTCGACAAAGACTTGGTGCTTAACATGATCCGCAGTTTCCCTAAAGGGATGTTGTGTGGACGTGATGGGCTTCGGGCACAACATCTAATAGATATTTTGGGAGGGGCGGCGTCCGCTATCGCTGATGACTTGCATGGGTCCATTACTGGAGTTGTTAATCTGTTTCTCAGTGGAAAGTGCCCTATTCAACTAGGAGAATATATCGCTAGTGTTCCCTTGACTCCCTTAGTCAAGCCTGGTGGTGGTATACGTCCTATTGTTATTGGTACTGTTTGGCGTAGGCTTGTGTCAAAGGTTGCTTCTTCTTCCATTGGTAATTCCATGAATTCTTACTTACAGGATTTTCAATTTGGGGTTGGAGTCCTTGGGGGGTACGAGGCTGTCCTCCATTCTGTAAATAGGCTCATTGAGTCTAAGGGTAGTGAAGTTGGACTCTCTATGCTTTTGATGGATTTTAAGAATGCCTTCAATCTTGTCGACAGGAGTGTCTTGCTTCAGGAAGCTAGGGTGCGATGCCCTTCTATTACCCCTTGGGTTGAGTTTTGTTATGCACGTCCTGCTAGGCTTTATTATGAGGACTCTATCCTTTGGTCACGTCAGATTGTCCAACAAGGTGATCCTTTGGTCCCTTTCATGTTATTAATCAATCTTGTGAGCTTACCCTTTAGGCTTGGTATCTCGATGATGGTACTATTGTTGGAGATACACTCACGGTTGCTAAGGCACTTGACATCATCAGGACGGAGGGCGAAGCTCGTGGTTTTTTTTTAGTGTTGACAAGACTGAACTTTCTGGCCTATAGAGGACCCTAGAAGCAGAGCGGATGGCGTGTTTCCTATGAATATCGCTCGCCCGCTCAATGGTGTCAAACTTCTTGGTGGTTCTGTTAGTTTGGACGAAAGTTTCTGTCTGGATTTGGCTTCCAAAAGGGTCTATAAAACCATATCTTTAATGGAGGCAATTAATAAACTCAATGATCCACAATGTGAGCTTCTCCTTTTTCGTAATTGTGCAGGAGTTTCGAAATTATCTTATGCCTTGAGAACATGCTCCCCGTTGTACTTATCAGAGGCCCAAGCTCATTTCGATCAGACGTTACGTGCCTCCTTAGAGAAGATTGTTACTGCCTCAGGGCCAGGGTTTGGTGATTGGCAGTGGCGGCTTGCCACTCTTCCAATAAAGCTCGGTGGTCTTGGCATCCTTTCAGCGGGAGATATCATCCAATATGGTTTTCTTGCTTCTCGCATGCAAACGAGTGACCTACAGGAAAAGATACTTACTAAAACCAGTATTGTTACACATGGCCACTCATTCCAGCATGCCTTGGATAAATTCAACGCTACTTGCCACACCGACTTCCTCACTGTCACCGGGGGCGCTTCTGCCCCCCAAATGATGAAAAACTTGGCAAAGTGTTATTTCAGTGTTATTGAGAAAGACCTTGTTTCCCAGTACTCGTCATGCGTGGATTGCGGTCTACGCAAAAGGTTTTACCTCTCAAGGGATCTTGCGAAGCTTGCAATCTCCACCAGGCAGTGTACCTGACCGATGTAGTATAGTGTAGTGGCAAGTACCGGGGGATTGATCGTTCTCTAGGGGAATAGTGTTTGTTAGGATTGAAAATGTTTTAAGGAATGCAAGTAAAAATCTCGGTTTTAAAGGAGTGGGCGGAATTAGTTGCTAGTCAACTAACCCAAAAACTACAAATGCAATGAAAATAAAATGACAATAAAATAAAATGAGAAAACTTATATGCAGAAAAACGTGTTTACTTAGATTTCCTTACTCCCTAGCTATCTTTTATTGATTGATAGGTTTGTTACAATTGCGTGGGTGACGGGTTGCATTCCTCAATACCATTTGTAGGGCCGTGTACGATCTTCCCCAACTCTATAAGCTTCTATCTCTTCCTATGGCGACACGATTAGTATCCTAACCATGGCCTCCTTAATAGTCACTTATGCATTAAACACAACCATTAAAATCGTAGTACACATCCGATTCATGTTTCTTAAGACGTTCAAGCAAGTTACCTTATAGGAGATTAGCCAGTTGTCTTAAGCCTAACATCGATAAAAGATGCACCCAACAACAATAATAACAAACCCTCAATCAATAATCAATAGCTAGGTTTCATTAGATCTAAGCAAACACAAATAAACCTAGCCAAGCATGTTAAAAGAAAGACAAGCATAAGATAAAATCAAACAATACATAGACATATTGAATGATTGATGGATCACTTATCTTTAATTAAACATGGAAGAAACAAGGGTATGAAACCCTTACGAAAGTCTGAAATTCGGACTAGGGTTTTGTGTGTGTGTTCCACTAAAAAGTTCATCCCTTAATGAATCAAAAACCCTAAAATATATATAGAAAATACATTCTGATGGCGTCAGGTTTTAGCCTCTGACGCCGTCAACTCGCCGTGTTTAGGGTTCTCGGATCACCTAGATCTACTTCTGACGGCGTCACGTTATAAAGTCTTCTGGGTCGTCTCTCTTTAAGTTAACACGTGATGGCCTTCTTTTTGTAACACCTGACGCCGTTAGGTGTCATTTCATGTTTTCTTCACTTGAGCGTCTGGTACAAGAATAATCCCTCTCTTTTGCCAACAAGTGACAGCGTTACCTTATGGTGTCTGACGGCGTTAGGTGTGAATTTCAGCTTGAATTTGAGACTTTGTCGTTTTCATCACTTTTTGCTCCAAAAACGTCCAAAATGCCATGTTTTCCAGAATTCTTCTCAAAAGTACCTAAAATGACCAAAGGCACGATTTAAGGTAATATTTGATCATAAAAACACGATTTAGGGATTAAATGACCCACTAAAAGCGTAACACTTTTCGCCTCATCAAATACCCTTACACTTGAGATTTGCTTGTCCTCAAGCAAATGCGCTTTTATTCCAATCAAAATATGAGCTAGGGGTCATTTAATACTAATATAAAAGTAATTACAACAAATGATCATTCCCTAGTCAAAACAAGCACGAAAATCATACACTAGCACCTCACTAAAAGTGTTTGGATACTCTTATCTCTCGGGTG
This sequence comes from Artemisia annua, assembly GCA_014162995.1. Classification (NCBI taxonomy): domain Eukaryota; kingdom Viridiplantae; phylum Streptophyta; class Magnoliopsida; order Asterales; family Asteraceae; genus Artemisia; species Artemisia annua. Next base: position 117,097 of record LBNU01008408.1, on the reverse strand, counting down.
TTATAAAACCTATATATAACTAATGGAAATGGAAAAATATCACTCACTACCTGTCATAGCAAATAGATTACCATAGGCTTAGGAAAGGATCAAAAACCTCCACCACTTGGCGTAAGCACCTAGGAAAACTATCAAAGAGGGATGGGTTATAATCTTAGGTGTAGGGATATGATAAACACGGTTTGATGCAACAAAGGATATTTTTACTGGTGGCGAGTTAATCATCTTGTCAATTACATGTACAATGCGGCGTTGCTAAGCCAACACTCGACTCAACTTAAGCAAATAATAAAATAACAAAAAACATCAAATGAACATACGGGATGGTAGGCCATATGTTTTTCTCTTTTCTTTTTCTATATTTTTTTTTTCTTTTTTTCTCTTTTCTTTCGATTTTTTTTTCAGACATTCTTGCTCTACCATCCAAAATAATACATCATAGAGGACTCGGTTCTCCCCTTACACTTGAACTTTTACATACTTTACAAATAACTATTCTAATGACTCGAATTAAGATAATTAAAATACTTGGAGTACTTTAAAACATTTGATGCACATATGGGGGTGATAATTGATGTTCTTCCCCATTACTCCATTATAATAGTACTTAACCCATGAGTCCTAATCGTCCCAAAACAATATGTATAATATATGACTTGACTTAGCAACCATGTAATCAATTAGACAATTAACTAAGGGTTTAAACAAATAATGATAATGCACTAAAGATGAGTGCATACAAGGAAGGCTAAGGCGATTTGGGTGTACATTTGGGGTGGATTGTAAAAAAATTCTTCCTTTAAGTAAAATGCTTAAGGTTAGAAACGAAAAAGATAGGCTCTGAGGGGTGTACTAGGGGTATCGTGTACTAAAAATGAGTACAACGCTAAGGTGTGGGAGAATTACTTGACCAATGAAGTCAATGTAATTATATAAAAACAGGCTTAAAAACATGGGTTATCCTAATGCCTCTTATCATGTAGTAATACAATTACACGAATGTGGTCTCACTTGTGGTCTTGGAATGAATCACAAACGCAAGTTCTAGAATCTAAATATTACCGGTACACTCATAAGCTCTAAGGCTTTTCCTATCAAATCTAGGGGCGAACCTCACATATGTGGGGTGGAAATTTTTTTTGAGTGGTACGGTTTTTGTGCTACTCGTATAACTCCTATCCATGAGACTAAGACTAAAGTTTCACTCCTATATGTTGTAAAAAAATTTAAATTTGGTGCTAAAATTGTCCTAACAAATATTTCTCTCAGTTTTATTACACATTCACTATTAAACAAACAAAAATCAAGTGCAATTGTAATTTCTAAGGTGTCTTCATTTAACCCCCCCCCCTTACACTTAAGCCGAACATTGTCCCAAATGTTCAATTAAAAGACGTAAAAGTAAAGAAAATGAAAGAATGAAACAAATACTCCCATGATTCGTTTGGTGTGGATGATGTGGTAACATGGTTAGATCCTCCTCCAAGAGAATGTAAAAACTTCAAGATTAGAGCAACGCCAAAAACTTGAAACTTGATGCCAAAAACTTAACTATCATATACATATTCTTGTCCAATGTAACCTGTTAAACCTAAGAAAACAATCATGGCAAACCTCGCGTAAAATCGGGGGTAAATTCTATATAAGATAAAATCCTAGAAAGCAAGTAACGATATAATGCTTGTAGAATGAATGCTTGCAGATTCCTGGAGTTTATAAGTTAAAGATTTAACAAAAATTTACAATCCCGGCAGAAAAACAAAACTTGTAAAATTTTTTGAAAATTAACACCTGACGCCGTCATGTTGTAAAGCCTGACGTCGTCAGAATTGATCTAACAGAATTTTTATGTTTAGTTTCCGGAAAATTTCTGGAAAAACCTATGCCTTAATTCCTGGAATCCTGCAAAACAATCATTATGACTCGATACAAGCATTTAACTCAAACAAATACTAATATGGATGTTTATATCTCATTGTTATTGTTCATTCCCAATTTGTTCTTTTAAACAAATTTAGATTTCCCTTACACTTATCTTTTGCAAAATACCTTTATATGTAGTTAAGAAGAAGCTAAAAACAAAATAAAGAGTTTTCACAAATTAATTTGAAACATGAACCATAAACAATAAAAATAAGACATACATACGGAAGCAAATAAAATCAAATAAACAATCAAACAAACAAACAAAGCTTGGGTTGCCTCCCAAGAAGCGCTTTTCTTTATTAACGAGTCTTGTAACTAGACTCAAAGTCACTCTCTACCCTATGTAAGTAAGTTCCTCATCGAGGACATCTTTAGGGTTGAATTTGGTTTGAAGTTTCCTATTGGTACACTCGATTAGGTATGCCCTTTCAAACATCTCCCCATCCGGATCATTTAGTGTCATCTTTATGTGCCATGATCCATCTCCTTCCTTAGGTGGTTTTTTCCAATTCCATTGATGTTCATCTCATTTGCTTTTCCACCTATTCATTCCTAGGTTAATTGGCAAAACTCCTAGGAAGTCGATCAATTTTCTAAAAACTAGAGGATCTTCAAATGGGTCCAATTCAGTGTCCCTAGCCAAAAGTTGCTCTACCGTATGTGTTCGGTTCAAAAATTCTTCTTCCAGGTAGAATGGGCTTTGAGTTCCTATGAAGTCTCTATTTACCCAAGGTCCGTATCTACAGGGTCTCCTATTAACATCTGCCCAATGAGGTATCAGTTCCTCATGGGTGTCATAGGCGTGTTTCTTAATATCATATACCGACCAAGTCTCTCCTTCTCCTACCGCTATCTTAGATTCCTTACAATCAATCATAGCACTTGCGTTAGCCAAAAATCCTCTCCCTATCAACAAAGGACATGTAGGGTCGCTAACCATATCAAGGACGTGGAAATCGGCCAGAATAGTTAATTTTCCTATGTGCACTAACACGTCCTTTACTACTCCAATCGGGTATGCTACACTTCCATCTGCTAAACCTACCTCAGTCTCTTCAAGCTTCCCTAGTTTAAGAGTGGTGTAAAGCGATAGTGGAAGTAAGTTAAGGCTTGATTCAAGATCGGTTAATGTTTCATAAGCTTCCGAATTACCGATCTTGCAAGGTAAAACAAATATGACTGGGTCATCTAGTTTCTTAGGTAACTTGTTTTGAACGAAAGCAGTACCCTTGTCACCTAACTTAAGATTCTTCTCATACTTTTCCAAATGAGCACTGTAGTAAGGAGCACGTACAAGGACATAAATAACTGGACGTTCAAGGTGGAGCTCCATGAATTCTTCATCAAGGTTTTGAGTGTGAGGTGTTCAATTATGTTATTGACCAATTTAGCATTTGACATCTTACTTTCATGGTCTTTTTGGAGGACTTGGGTTTGTTTAAAACACGTGCTCATGGCGTTGACCGAATAGTAATGTAGACAAGAACCAGGAGACGAAACCGAAGAGATGGCGTTAACGTTTAGTTTCGGGTTCTTGACTGNGAAATATCAAAAACAAGTGTCGAAGAACATTTTGGAGAATCCGGAGGTGGGACAAGTGGTGTACTCTGAGAGCTAGCAGTTTCCACCACTTCCGTTGTAGTCTCTGGTTCTTGTTCTTGTGAAGAGTCGGGAAATTTCCACGGACTCTCTTGGGGTTGGGACAAGGTTCTCAGCACTTGGCTTATTGAATTCACCAGATTCCGTTGCCGGAATAGTACTAAGATGCTTGTCCCCCATTATGAAAGAATCCTCTGGGTTTATAGTTGGTAAGACGGGTGTGACAGCAGCTGATGAATTTTTATAACCCTTTATTTGAATAGAATCTTCATTGTCATCGTGAACGAAAGTGTTGCAAAATTGAACGCTCACTTTAGCTGCTTGTTCTTCGGCTATTAATTCTCCAAATGATTTTTCTTGAGCCGTGCGAACTCTTGATTTGTTTTCGATAATCTTCAAGGCATCGTAAGTGGTTCGACAATAGAGATTACCACCGGCGGCCGTATTGAGGGAATCTTGATCATTTTGCATTAAAGCATTGTAGAAGATGTCGACTTGAAACAATTCGGAAAAACCATGATGTGGGCATTTTCTCATAAGACCTTTGAATCTTTCCCAAGTCTCGGCGAAAGACTCATCAAAACGTTGTTGGAAATTAATGATTTCTTTTC